>JARJDV010010863.1:0-23017 GCA_030264675.1 Anaulacaspis nigra | reverse complement strand
GCTGAGAGAAGCACCGCGACGGTGGCGATGATGGTGAACAACGTGAAGATGATGAGGCAGAAGCGGTCCACCACCATCGCGGCAAACTTCCAGTCGCTAATCACTTCCGCCTCCTCGTCAGCTTTCTTCATACGATTCGTGATAAACTGCAGCTCGCGCAGAATCTGCTGAAGATCGCGCTGCGTGGCCGATGACGGCATCGCCGCCTCCTCGATGGTGGTCGGATGCCGCATGAAGCCACTGCCCAAGCTCGTCGTGGTCATCGACGCATTGTTGCCGCCGCCGCCCGACACATTGCGAAAGTCATCGTCAATGTCCAGCACGTTCGCCAGCAGACTTTTCGAGGAGCGCTCCTTGAGCTCCAACTCCTTCATGCGGCTAGTCATCAGTATAGTCTTCCGAGTAATTTTCTTACCGGGCCTACTCATTCCCAATATCCATGGCAGCCATTGCAGGAACACGGTTTTTATCTACAAAATAAGTTCAAGAAACCAATTAAAACTATTCGTGTTTACTTCTCTCATCCTCATGCATTTTTAACTCAACGTAAAACAACTTTTGCAAGGAGTTAATTAAAGTCGGGCATTGATCATTTTACAATCACGACGTAATCGACTTACCCATTGAGGCATTTCATGAATATCAGCGGTTCGATGGTGATAATTGAGCACAACGACTGTAAGCACCACCGACGATGCAACCATGAACATAATGCAGTTGAAGTACGTGCCTGTAATTCACATTTCAATTAAATCGCCATCACTGCGTGCGATTTTCAAGCGGAGAAGAAGTAGACAGCAAACTACACAAATGTACAAATTATTCTTACGAATTACAATTACTCAACTCTAGAAACTGATTGTTAAACGAAATAAAAATGTAGACGTACAACGCACTAGTAATCATTGAGCATGGATAAACTACGAATGTTCTTTTCTCGTTTCAATGTATGTTGCAAAATACGCAAAACGTCTTCATCAATCAAACCCACTTATCAAGCAACATACATTCCGGATGCATATTAAAGTAATTCAAGCATGATTAGATGTCAACTAAGCAAGTAGTTAAAGAATATGAATGCAGTCAAAGTGTAGATGCAAAAAGTCAATCAAATTGCAGTAAACTATTAACAAGTCGCAGTAGTGTTTATATTAAATTTGAAACTATGTAGTTGTCATAAATTATATCTCGGTAAACACGTTTATAACTAAACTAGTAAGCACATAATTTCGCTTAATGACATTCCATTGAACTGCCAGTAGCAATGTGTGCACCACCAGCTAGTTGAGTTGCTTTTAGTTAGTCTACGATATGTACCCAATTGCTTAGTTAGCTCGCTTCACGTAGCAAATTGTTTAGATGATTTTAGCGTAGCGTATAAATTTGCAATACAATTATACGAATAAGCCATAAATTTCTGAGACGTAGAGAGAGAGTGAGAGAGCAAAACTAATTTCAAACTATGCTCTATCTACGGTTACGATAAGTATTTTTAATAAGCAATTTCTTGTTAAGACTCGTTATATTAAAACCCAAATATTAATCAAGTGAACGGATGGTAGGCAGATGGAAATGGAACGAAACAAGTAATGACGTTGAAAAGTGCATGTTAAAAAATATCAAGAATGCAAAAGCGAGATTATGAAGAAACATAACGATCAAAACGTTCAGGAGCACTTTGTGTTTACTCAAATTCATTTAAACTACACTCAGTATTAGTATTATTACTTGTTGGTTTAGTATTGTTATTTTGTTGCTCGTAATGCTGCATCAAGATAAGTTTAATTCAACTCTTTTAAATATGCATTATCAAATGCTGTAACAACAAGCAATTAGTCTGGTTCATTATCATGCAAACATGCGTTCAAACGTTTTTAGCAATCGTGTGATATAATTTTTTCTTTGTATTTTATAAGAGTATTACTTATCATCATTTGGCGTGATTTTATCTTTGTAATATTTATTTAAAATTCATCAACGTTTAGCTCCTAAAGCTAAGAATGTCTTGCAATAATTGAATAAATGTAAACGCTCGTTAAGCGACTGAGATTTTCCAAGAGAGAGAAACTGTTTGGCGTCGAAAGCACAAATAAAATCAACTTAATTATTACTGCATGTAATTACAAGTTGCTTAAAGAAGGATAATTGCTTGGAAACTTGTAAAGCAACGCAGTTAGGCAAAGTAAGCATAATAGAGATGATACTTCCATTTAAAAATAAGAGAGTTGGCAAATAACAATTTGAAACACATTTAAAGTTGTGTGATAATAGTTTAAATTTTGTTTGATACGATTCAGAGACATTCAGGATGAGAGAGAGAGAGCCTTTGATACTTGGAGATGAACTAAAGTTGTATTACTGGCGATTGTCCTATGAATTTCAAGATAATTAACAAATTAATCCACCGATCGTAGAAATTGGAAATTATTAGAGTTAAGGAGCAGCTGAGAAAAAGAGAGACATTGCATTGCATTGCAGTTACAGTTGGCAGATTATGAATGAATGATTGGTGAAATTTCACAGGTAGACAGGATCAGCACAGGATCATTTTGTTAAACGAATGATCTTGTTCTAGTTTGGTTAGTTTGCAAACATTATTTAGCATGGCTATCAGTTTAATTGCAATTCATATTTTAATGCTGGTAAATCCATTTTTATTCATCCAGAAATCCATCACTGAAATCTGTGACAAATTTCCAAATATTTATTAAACTATTAAAGATGTAGAAGAAAAAGCTAGAGAGTTATCCTAAAATCATGTGCAAAGAACATTCTTCGATAACACATATCGCAATGGATTTGTGTGATCGATGAATCAGCAACTTAAAAAGACTGTTTCTGGAGAGAAATTAGACCTCGCGAAGAAAATTGTTGAGTGAGAGAAATGTGAAGAGTTTTCAGCTCAGAAAGAGAAGAGATAGAATGCTGCTAAATTTGCAATTAGATCATGTTTTCGTTAAAATGAAGAGCACTGAGTGTTTTGTGAGATAAGAGAGATAGACAGATTTGCAGATGCAGATTATTTTTGAGCATGGTGAAGTAGAAGAAGAAGGGTTGTTGGGACGCTAACCTATCAGTGGCACTGCGTCGGAGGTCTGCGTTATCACATGAGCCACCAACAGGGAGAACACAGTCTGCGATAGCAGAATTGTAACACCTGCAACAGATAGTGCGGATCACGGCGAGTTCGTCTGACCTGTGTGCGAATGCGCAACGACTTCCGGAAGACTAAAAGATGCTGGTGCGCTGCCCTTATTAACTCCCTCGTTCGCTGGCAAAAAGCGGGCCGGGCAGGCGAAACTATTGTTTCTCCTCTCGCTGTTCTTCATAGCAAAGTTATGAATTTAAAGCGGGCAATTTAATTAAGATCTTTCGTTGCTATCAAACATTTAATGAATTCAACAATTCGGGCGCGGAATAACAAGCAAAATTAATCTTTTGCCAAAGTTTCCCTTACGGGGAGGGCATTTTAATGAAATCATCAATCAAGTACAATTAGCTATGAAAGATATGTTTTTCAGCGAATTTTCACAAGTTGTAGTTAATGCGTTCCGGGGTTGCGCCTTAGAAATTATTCATTCCGGCTGAAATTGAAAAGTTTTCAAGGACATACCAGATTTTTTTCGTACACGAGCAGCAAAAAACTTTTTTTTTACTTTTTAGTCAAATTTCCAAGTATCTGGGCTCTTTCCGTACGGCGTGTGGCAATGAATAGAGAAGAAATATTATTTATGCGTCTGTCAGAAGCATGCAGCAAGCATTTCGCCTGATCCGTTTAGAATTTATTAAACGCTTTCATTTCCCCGAATGAATATCGTAAACGTTGCAAAACAGCATTGATCATATTTCTCCTTTGATCATGTCCACTTTGGAGGCAGAAGGGCAAATAATCATGACTGAAATGAATGCGATGTGAACGTATTTACAGGCGGAGAGGGGTTGGAGGAAGATGATCAAACATATGCAAATGGCAAAACGCGCATTCGATGTATGTTTTTCATGTTAAAACACATAAAACGAATGAAATGAAACAAAAAAGGCAAACAACAAAAGAATGACCACCGCCCCAAGTCGTCAAAAAAGGTACAAATATAAAAATGTCATTAAAAATTCTACCTGAACCTGGACGACACTCAATCCAAGTGTAATTAAATTGCGAATTTCTTTTCTAGCTCTATCGTCAACCGAAAACAAAAACCAAAAACTTGTTCGGATTTGCGAATCATGTGTGAAACACTGAACATCTATACACTCAACACAAGAAGAAGAGTTTTATAGATAAAGAGAGATAATAACCAACCAATGTATGAATAGTGTTAAGAGAAGAATATTTAACAACACAATCAGTCATATAAAAACAGGCAGCTCTGAGAGATATTTATATGAGGAAATGAGTAATTGTTTAGAAAGATTTATAGAGTTGTTTCTTTTTTTTAGAGTGGTGAGCACAGGCAGGTCAGACAAAGAACGTGTTGTTGGTGTGTACCTAACAGAGGAATGGCGTCAGATACTTGGGGCAAGGTTTCTGCCACGAGGTTGAGGAACACAGTCAACGAGAGCAAGATGGTCACTCCTGCAACAGAACACAGGTTTGAATTGAATATGTTGGGTGATGAATATGTTCGTCCGGCTGTGTAATTCCCATGTACGAGGATCAGCTCCTTGTAAATTGCGGCCGTTGGGACGACGGAAACTTTTGGGCGTTATTTGATTGCTGCCTGTTGGTGAGTGCAATTGTGAGTGCATTATTTCGCATATTAATACCTAGTTCTTCAGTTTTAATGGTCATGTGTGTTTGGCGTGGTTCTTGAATGCACACTACAATTATTCGACAAACGGTGCTCATTTTGTGCAAATTCATCATCAGGTCTGCCAGGAATAGAGAGAGCAACTTGTGTTCTGACCTTGCTGCTAAAGAACTTGCAAACTATGTACGTGTTCATGCGTACTGCGCTCTCGCAGCAACGGGAAGGGATGTGAGAATTTCAATATATTCACTGATATGCAAAGTCATGACGCAAAAAATAGCAGTATTAAATTAATCCCACATTGGGTACTTACCCCCTAAGACTAATTTGGCGCTCCCTCCTTGGATAGTTGGAAAAAAGCAATGAACAAAACACTACTAGAGATTGAGTAATTGGGATAACTTTCTTGGACCACGAACTCAACCCACCCATGTTTGAAATAACCAACTAGATTATAATAGTAAATCCATTTACTCAATCTTCAGGAGTGTCTCCAGGCATCGGTTTCTTCCAACTATCCAAGGATATTGAAGGACTACCAAAGGAGTTTAAGGGGTAAGTAACCAATATGGGTTTTAATTATTACTTCATACATGTACGTCATAACTTTCCAGGCTAGTTGAGAGTTTGAGAATCAAACTCGTTTGCGTCTTGTGCTGGTCCAACCGCCGACCGCTGGTGTCGGTGTACTTACCACGGGGGACATACCTAATTACATTCCAGACAAACGATTACATTCCAGCAATTCTAGGACATGTCCATTGGTCAATAATGATCAAGTACTGCTACCAACTACCAGATTTTATCGTTCCTTCATAGTTTGACCTGTTTTCGGTATTTATTACACCCATGAACAACAATTTTCTAGGTCAGATCTATTTATTCTCTCCTACTAAATTGCTCAGTAATCTATTAAACTCAATTAAAGTGGTTCCAATTAATTTTAATTGCGCACTTTTTACCATCGCCGAATATAGAAAGTATTCGCCATTTTTTATTTATGCCCAGCAATAAAATATTTCACTATAAGCTGCCACGACAGTAAATAAAATATTTGCATTTTATTTCGCATTCAAATAAAATGCATTCACAATGAATTGTGTGAATACATTGCATTGTTAAATGTTAAAAGTAGCGCAGTTAAAACAATTGAAATCCCAATCAAACAAAAACCCAAACGAAAATCGACGTTGATGAGTTGAAAATGAGTTGAAAAATGTTTTGTAAACGAAAGTATTGTATGAAATTATTAAAATATCGTTATCCATCAACACAAAATCCATGGGGCAAGCATTGTCAGGCAGGTCACGGGTATTTAAATATATAAATAATGCACAATGCTCTAAGTATTTCGTTCCGCATCGTTCAGATAATAGAGTAACGCATATCAGCCATATTATTTTCATATTCTCCCAATCGGCAGTATCCAACCATGGTCCGTAACGTTATATAATCAATCAGTAATCAAATGCAACCAAAGTGTCAAACAGTAAACGTAAGAATAACCTAGGCACACGCTTGTTCAACAATTGCCACTTGTAATGCCAAAACTTACGAACGAACGAGCAACTTCATATCAAATTGATATACAGAGACAGAGAGATAGAGAGAGTAATAGGGGGGTTGTACGCCTAAAAATATAATTATGGCAAGTTCATCATCATCATCATCTCGCAACAATCAATAAACGACGTGACTCGTTAATATAATGTTAAGTGAATCAAGTCAAGAGAGGGACACTCGGAGGCGGTACAAATACACCAACCGCCGCCTTTAAAACAGACACACAAAACACACATATATGGATGGCACTAAGAATAATATCAATAGAAATTAGAGTCATAGGTAGAATAGGTAGGTAGTGTATATGTATACAACAGATACAATACACACGCACACACAAAGAGATAGAGAGAAACAAACAAATCGAGTGTAACTTTTGCCTCCGAGAGATGAGCATACCTATCAGAGGAACTGCATCGGACGTGGTTGGTATCTTTTCAGCTACTAGGTTGAGAAATACAGTCAATGAAAGAAGAATGGTGACACCTGCAATGAAGATGTGCATTTTTCACTCAAATAGACGTCATATTCAGTTCTCAAGCTAATCTTGATTTGGCAATGGGGAGTCGGTTATATTATAACATGTTAGAGTTCACCTGGTACACCTCCAACTAGGCACACGGAGGAAGAGAGAGCTAGCGAGTGTATGTGAGAGCTAAATAATCAATTATTAGTTGTTGTATATAGCACATTGCATCGTGTGGATGTGATCACTTTGTATGGCAGCGCACAGTAAGTTATTCAGAATGAGACACAGAATAAAGAATAGGGGACCGTACCTAGAGTCAGCTTCTCGCCGGAATCCGGTGGCAGCGTAAAGCCCAGCAATGCCATTGAGGAGATGAGCACGCAAGGAACTATGAGGTTGAAAAAGTAGTACAGAGTACGCCGCCTGATCTGGATGGTGAAGGTGACGTCCACGTACGGCTCCGGACAGCATTGGTAGACGATGGTGTTCTTTTTCCCAGGCATTCCTGTAAAATATCAGCACACGTGTCCTTGAATTCAAACTGCATTACGAATACTAGCATCTCCTAGCTATATGTCACTCTAGAACACATTCAGTAATGCAAATTATGCACTCGAGTACAGCAACAAACATTTGCTTGCATTCCACCGCCCCTCCCTAGGTCCCCACACACAACTCACCTATGAGGTACCATTCGCCGTTCGTTATAAAGTCGGACAGATCGCCGCCATCCTCCGAATTCAATATGAGATCCAGCTGCGGGTGGAAAACTGGTCATGTAATTCTCGCCCAGGTATGTTACACCACATAACACACGCACACAGAGAGAGAAATAGCTAAATCGCTGTCTCTAGGAGCATAAAATAGCTACGTGCTTGCTGCGCATGTGTTACACACAAAATAGTAACAATAATATGTGGTATGTCATGTATGTGAGGTGTGTGAACAACATTCAGAGCGCATCCATGCACAGTGTACAAAAACGTTACGCCGAATTTGCATTGATTGAACAATGTTTGATGCTGATGCGAATGCAAATGACACGCAGCACGCACGAATGCGGAGGGGCATTATGCATGCGCCCCAGAAATGTGTGTGAGGTGGTGGTGCGAGTGTTCAACTTGTCATCATCCCCTGTGCAGTTTTAATCGATTTCGCATCTCCTTGAAGAGCGTGTGCAACCGGATGCTGTGGCAGGCTAAATATTTGTAAAAACCTTCAACGCGTCTTTTAATATTGAACGTGAAAAATGTATCGCATGTTATCATAAAATGCGGAGATGCCGGAAGTCGATGCGCGGCGGTTTTAAGCATGAAATATGGAAACGATCGGAAATAGATTTGACTGCGGCAGCGCGTCATCCTCGTCCTCGTCGTCGGCGAATGTAAACCAGAAGGAAGTATCAGGGCGTTGCGAAAATAGTTTGACTTGATGCATTTCGTAAGATGTATGCGGCGAGGGAATTCAGCTGCATCACGATGGATGAAATTGCTTTCGAATACGCATGGATAAATAACAACATCATCTTGGTTGGAGCGCCATTGGCAGCGTGCGCACGAATGCGATCGTTTACATTGTATCAAATTGAAGGCAATCTGGTTGTTCAGTTGCGGCGGCGGCGGTTGCGATAGCGGCAGAACGCTGGTTGCATATTAACGTGCCCATTTATATTAACAAGTGCAATTTTACTCAGCACTCAATTCACCCCTGCACGTACCTACTACGTATATTGATTCCTTGCTGCGAAGAGAGCTCTGCAGTGATACACAAATCAATGGAAAAGGCAACAACAAATGGGGGTACAATCGAAAAAAGAGGACATGTATTATGTTTTGCACGCACATCCCTGCCAGAAGCATATTCACGCCGCTCCCACTGCTAGGGACCGGCCAAGCAGCCAAGTCGATAGCAGAGAGATCAGCTAACACGGTGCTCCATGCAAAATAGCAAATCTATAGCGATACAGTCACATGGTTCCCACAAGACTGACGATTTCGTCGCTCATGGTGCGCATTCTTTGCCGCCGCCCCAAAATGTGGGGAATTTAATTACACGCGCGCATCCGTAGCGGTATCGATGAAGGTATGGTTTGGGTCCGGCTGTGATTAATGTGTAGTGCACGCGACATCGTACATCAGCTAACACACGTAATATCTAAAGCTAAGACATTGACATGAGTGGAACACGCGTGGCGAGCAGGGACACGCGTGTTCCGCTCATGGAAACTAAGTAACAATCTCGCATCATCAAAACTGTTGCCACTACAGCAGCGTTCACTATGGTGTTGTTGTGTTTTATGCGTTGTGAATTTTGCAATGTGCACGAATGCTAATCGTTAAACTCTGCGCTGCGCTTCGTGCACATCCTCATCATGATCGTGGCTCGCGTTAATCAAGTATCTCTATGTTTAATGCACACATTAAGAGCAGTTTATTAGAATACCTGGTTGCCGTCATAGGTCCAGCTACCAAACTTCATGTCACAATGTTGATCATCAAAGGGGAACCACGTAATGTCTATCTTGCATGTGCTCTTGAAGATACCCGGAGGGACGTACAAGCAGCTGCCGTTATGTTTGACCACAACGTTTGTTTGGAATGTCCCGTCGAAACCCTCATCAGCACTTTGTCATAATACAACACACAATATTCGTTAAAGCATGTCGCTGCTGCGCTACATCTTTCTGCTACATCTTAATCTTTGCTCATTCTTTGCGTTCTCAATTTATTTCTCTGCGTTCACGCGCGCGCGCGCCTTTGTTTAATTTAAGTCAACTTGCTGGGCGAGAAGACAACATATGCGCATCTGTCCCCTGGATTTAGTTAGAGTTTTTGGCATGCAACAATCATCCACTGATTCGCATCGCAGCGAATGCGTGCACTCGCAACACTAAACGTATACAAACAGGAAGAAACAATAACACATCTAAGAGGCGGCTGTGTGTCTGTCCAAAAGTAAGTAGTCCAAGAGTCTTAAAATCTTGGGTCCATTCAAAAACAAAAACCAATGGAAACCAATTGGGCGGGGGGGATTGTTCTGTCAACTTGGTCAACTTATGCACATCAAACACCACATCATCATCATCATCATGTCCGTCGCGTGCTCGTCCTTTGGGTGGTTGTTCATTGAAGGGATTAAAGTTGAAAGTAAGGAGCAAGTTTATCAAGCAAATGGCCCTCGCTTGCTTGGGCTCATTTGCGTTTTATTTAGACAGATATTTTTGCAGCAGAGCAGGCATCAGCAAAGTAAAAAAGTTTGCGCACACGTTTTGCGTACGCAAATTTTGTTGTGAGCAAGAGGGAACTAGCTGCACAGCTGCCTGTTTTGCTCGTTATCCTTGATTGTATTCTTTTGTTCGGTTGGTTTACGCGGAGCTCTGCGTTGTTTAAGCTCGTTAAATGGCTGAGTTTATTGATCGGCGTACGCCTTTAGGTGCTTTGCTTAAATAAATATTTTTTAAACAAGTGCGTGCGTATGCGCCCCGATTTAAATTTCGAAAATGTTAGATGGTGTACTTCGTAATTATCGTTGGAGCACTTTAGTTTGCCTCCGGAACACAATTACTCGCCGTCGGTATTAATATCTTAATCGAATTATTATTTAAGATTGATTAAATCAGTTCAATTAAGTTAAAAGCTCTAGTAGCGTAATTTTAGTTACCTTGTTTTAGTTTCATCAGGATTAGTTTAGGCTCTCTTTTAGTTTCTGTGCTGTTACATTGAGAGTTTTCAGGGACGTTCCGGCCCAACAGGAGTCGAAGTTTCAAACTGCTACCAGCCGCACGAAAATGAGAAAAAATATAGCATTTTACATGCATATTATCGTTTGAAAAAGAGATTTCAGATGTGTCAGAAGTGGTTGTTGTATGAGTGAGACTGTTGTTGTTGTGTAGCGTGTGTGCGATGTGTAATTGGTTAAATGATTTCAGAGACAAGTGGAGCATAATTCTTGGCGGATAAAACATTTCATTACACGCTCTCTCTTGGCATGGGAACAAAAGTGGAATGTGCAGTGTGTGTGAAAGGAAGGATTAGAGATTTTAAAGGATGTACGCGGTCGAATGACTTTGATGCTTGATGAATGGTCCAAGGTGAGGAAGCAAAGGGAGTTACGAAGATATATGATATGCATACGCCTATCTCTATCCCTCGAAGGGATGATAATAATAATAATCATGATAAGGATTAAGCTAGGACTAGAACAAACTTTGACGCCTGATAAAATTACGTACAGATCAATGAATCATTGTCACTTTTTTAAAATCAGTTTTCAGTTTTCGGGAATTTGGAAAGATTCAGAATGTTTGCGTTTTTCGTCATGTAGGAGTTATATTTCCCTGATCAGAGATTAAGCGTGATGGAAATAAGCGTGTTCGATATAGAAAATATAGACAAGTTGTTTAATAGAGTGCGTTAGTATATAGGCTATATAAATATATATCTTATACGGTATCCGGTATCAGTCCGGCGTTCGACTCCGGAGGGTCGGAAGTAGCTGTGGCCTACAGCAACGGCTAGCTGTCTCTGTACTTCCCACCCGACTTTCGCAACATTCTCACACTGACAAGAAAAATAGTTAGAAGAGTGATAAAAAGAAGAAGAAGAAGAAGAAGAGTGAAAGAAGCAACGTGTTACCATATTCTGAGATTGTATCATTGTGCGATCTGCAGTTATGAATTACAAAGGGGCGCACGCAAGGGCACCCCGAAGAAAAAGAAGATCAATTTTCCGCCGATCGGACAATCACACAATACATCCATCTATATATTGAGTGAGAAAACATATTTTGTAAGTTAACAATAGGAAAATGATTCAGATCAGCAGAGCAAGTGAATCGTAGAAGATAAGAAAACGTTCTTTTCTCTCTCTCGCCACGCTGAAAAACAGAACATGTGTTTGTGTCACTGCAATCATTATAATAATATTCATTGGACGATGTGTTCGTCCATCCCGTTTTACTCCTATTACGTTATCATTAAACTTACTCTACTCTACTTTAAATACGCTTATGGTGCATCTTTTGTTACGGTAACAGCATCGCTTTACTCCTTTTGTCTTCGTTACTGCATTATAAATACAAAAAGAAAAACGTAATCGACATATTTTACATGGAAGGTCTGAAGGTAATTATTACGGATAGTTCGACATGCTAAACTAGGCGTTGTTGTTGTTTAAACAACAACGAAGAATGCAAACAAAAAGCATTGTGTCGTCATTACGATGGGCGACAGCGGAAGCGAAAATGCCAAGTAAATAAATCCCGTTTGCTGCATGTCTGTCAGTCTTCTAATTGTTATTTACAGTGACCCATTAAAATATGACACACGCTGCGTGGATGGAAGATATGGAAGAATTGGCCGGTTGCACTCATTCGCAAACACTTGGCGCGCAATCATTTTAATGAGCGCGCGTCGAGAATGACTGAACCATTTCGATTTGGTAACACATTGACGTTAGAACAAATGGAGATAATTCAAACAAAACAAAAGCATTTATGGTCATTGCTAAGCATGCAATAGAACTGGGTACCACACTTAAATAAGCGAGCGCATTATTTTTTGGTTGGGGGGAGAGAAGAGTTGTGGGGTACGCAAGAAGTATATTGCAGCCATTGTTAATCTGAAGGCAATGCCGGTTGACATGGGTAGTAAAGTGGCTGATTTGGGATTTGTAGCGTGGAACACGTAGAAAACTACTTTGAAATACATTTAGAGTGAAATGCAGGCGATTTTCCTCAGACACGTTGCGCGTTTGGGTTGGGATCGTAAATGCACGGTGACACATGTATTGTTACAACAGAGGAACCGGGATCAAATAATACTGCATGGGGGTTTTGGAGTGAAACAAAGAAAAAATTAACCAACATGTAAGGTGAAGGAGGGGGGCACACAATTGGGGAAAAGAAAAGGCAAGAGAAGAGAAGAAAAGACATGGATGGTGGCGGCGTGAACGTCAGACACCTTCTTATCACAGAATGTGACATGGCACTAAACTTGTTACCTGTTGTACATGAGCACGTCTGGCTTCCACAGCTTGTTCGGGGTGATACGTAAATCCTTGACCCCACCGTACTCGGACTCGTTCCAGCGTAGATTATAATCGTTCCATTCCTGCGAAATGAACGCACACATCGATTAGATACGCCTGAACCGCAGGGAATGGCAGGGTTGCCGATGGGGTGCGCGAGAATGTTGGGGAAGGATGTGAACAATCTCCTGCTGCGAGCCTACGTACCAACGGTTATTACTGCACGTATGTGAATTGCGCGTGCATTTTCATTTCGCAATTATGTCCAATTACCCATATGGTAATTGAATTCGGCCGGGCAGAAGTTTGTCCATTTCGTACATCCAACGTAAGAACACAATAAAACAGCCATCGACACAAATGACAACACAAATTGAAACAATGTGGATAGAGAGAGAGAGAGAGAGAAATTGAGTGGTTGTTAACAGGCAAAAGTTTAAGGGTGGTTTGCTAAATTGACAGGGTCCATAAGATACATACTACTCGGGTCCGAAGGTTCATTCAACTGCTGCTAGGACCTTATAGTATTATCTCGATGGAATATTTATAAGCAGTGTTCGGATAAACAATCTTTCTACGGGTGATTCTACTCTGACACAGACACACACAATGTGATTACATACCAGTAATTATTATTATTAATACAACAGTGAGACAGTCAACAACACAAATGCGATTCGTGATTGTGGAAGCGGTGCAAGGAATGTACGGAATGCAAATGCGCCTCGCCGAATAATGCAAGGCGCATTTTGCATTTATTGCAATTCCAATCATCTAAAAGCCTGCATGATTACAACATACAAAGAGATCCACACATTTGTTGGCCACATCATCGAACCGTGGACAAAACGACGAGCATCGCAGCGAGCGCGCGCGTCATCCATCTATTGGAAGTTCAGAAATTGTTGGGCGGAATGCACGTGGGATACGGCGCATAATAGCAAAACTCGTAAAATTATCGCAAACTCTGGCGTAGTCTCTCGTCAAAGACATAAAAGTTTTTCTATCGTTAAATTGAAAGATGAATGCGGCAAACGCCATAGGTCGCTCACGCCATTATGCGACGGCGGTGGCGGCAGCTTGCCATATCTCCGCGCGGCCCATATAACCGAATGCGCGCCAAAGTTACATCGCCATTACGGGGGCATCAAATCTGCCGGGGTTTGTCGGCGATAACCCCTGAAAAAGTCGCGTCGTCGATGTCCACGTCCGATTTTGTTGCAAACTCATTTCGGATGCAGACATTCATCGAGGAGATAGGAGTTTCGGTTAGGATGATGATATTCTTTTTTAGGGGGTCTGCGGAGGAAATGCGGGACCTGAATACATCTGTTGTACAGCAAAAGGTGAGAAGGGAGCGCATGCTAATGGCTATTTGAACCCGACGGGCTCGAGGTGGGAGGGGGCGGCCAATATTTACTTTTAATCGTATTGATTTAGCGATTCATGTTTTAGTGTATCATTTTACATCGATATATATTACATTTTATGTAGCGTTATTGTTATCATGTCAAAGAGAAAATGAAATATGCTCGAAACCAAATCAAAATTAACGCATAAATCAAAGTCTATGTAGAAACACATGAAAGATGAATTCAAAATCCTCATGCGGCTGGGAAATGTGTGTGTGGATTGCGGGGGTATTCAACCAAAAACGAAACAAACTCTGATCGGTTAATCAAATGTTGTAAATCAAGATTGACAACCAAAAAAGGGCTTTTGTATTAGAGAAGCATAGTTAAAATATCACTTTTAATATTTCGTACACACACGGCAGTCTCGAAGAACCAGATGATGATAACCTTTCTATTCGAAGCATCTCGAATATCAAGAGCTCAACAAAACATTGCGTTTTGACACTAAAATCTCTGGGCCAGCGTCGAAATATCTCAAGTTAATTACTGAAATTGCATCAAATGTATCTCATGTCTTCGGACGTCGTTTGGGGGGTTGCATTTTGTGAGAATCATGTAGTATGATGACGTATTTACGTGTTTGTAGCAATTTGTAGAAGTTGTCAAAATCGTGATACAACAAGAGATAGGGTATTACAATCGATAAAAATCTTCTTCGAGGGTGTTAATACCATCCAAATAACAAACACGTACAGAATAAAGAAGTAGAATAGAGAAACAGCTACAGCTACCTACTGACAATATACGGGGGGGATTCAATGTAATTTTCTACAACAAATTACTTGCTAAGATGCGTTAAGAACTCCAATCTTTCTTACTCAATATAGAGGTAGAGAGAGAATATTAAAACACGAACGAGGGGGTCGGCGATTGTTGGGTTTGGGCCAACTACAAGGTGATGGTGGCCCAAGAGAGACAGAAGGGGGAATTGGCCAAAATCTTGCAATTATACTTATTTATATAGAGAGAGAGTTAAAACAGAGAGAAGAATGGGAAATGAGACAAAAATCAACTGCCGTGTGTGTGATCAATAAGTGTTTAGTTATTTAATATTGGTCTTCACTTACCAAAGAAAGCCAAATATTTGTTATTAGGAGTTGATTCTTCTCGTCCTATGGTAAAACAGTAAAAAAGGGAAACATTGGTTCGTTAGTCACATGACAGAAGCATGCACAGACGGAGCACACTCGACGACCGAAGCTCACTTGATGCATCACCATCGCCATCATTTCCTCATCATCAGAAATTTATCAGCCGTGTCGCGGCGGGCGGCAAGTAAGTGCTGTTTATATTCATAGCGAAATAAATGCTACAAGCAAGGCAATCGCTCCGCTCGCGCGACACCAGATGGTCGCGGTGCGGCTTGTAATTGCACGGTACGCGCGCGTGGAATGAAAACGATAGCAGCGAAGAAGTGGAGCGAGTGAAATGTGGTGCAGCGTTTGCGGGCGGCGAGATTTGGCCGTCACTGTGCGCGTTGCGACGACGCGCGGCGGGCGATTGCCGGCGGCGCCCCATCAAACAACCACCACCGTCCAGCAGCAGTCGGCGGTAGGCAGCGGGCCGGCAAACCATCCCGACGCTGTCGCGCTAGGAGCTATACGTCCATAGCCACATTGCTCAGAGGCAAACACTATTGTGTGCATCCGTGGTGGTCGTGACCAAACTGGGTTACTCCATCCTGGAGGCACTCCATGCCCTTTTTTGCCAGTCTCCCCTGACCCGCTCGCGCACGCCCGTAACATTAACAACCCGCAAACGGCATCACGGGAGCAGCAACAATAACTGCGGTTGTAAAAATGCGATGCATTCGCCAATGGCGTGGATGGAAATTTATTATTTAAATAACCTTGCATATGGTGTCAACCACCACGGAATTTCGCTAGTGTTTGGTTCTTATTTTGCCATTTATAATATATATATATAACATGTGGTGGTGTAAATAACAATGCGAAGGCTGCCTCGTTCACATGGCAACTTACCAAGTTTAACCACGCGTTTGTTGTGAGAATCTGATTCTTTTCGTCCTAGACAGGGGAAAACAATCTTAATAACCAGCCGGCACACGTTTTGTTGGCCGCATTGTAAATCGTTTTGCTCTCAATACGAGTGATAGGAGGAGAGAAGAATTGATTCTGACATTCTGACAAACCCATGTAAAAATAGCCCAGGAAATAAGTTGACCCACAGAGAAACATGAAGAAGATGATCTCCTATCCTCATTTCTATGCATATCCAAAGTTGTAAGAAATAGGAATTTGTAATAAGCCGAGGACACGGCGGCATTCTTTGAATCTATTTGCATTTTTCAGTTTACGGCGGAGCGAGCGAATTTGAAGCAAATAGATCCTGGCACTCACCACATAAAGTTCCTGCCATATTACTGTCGAGTTATGCGAGCTTCCGACCGAAGAAATATGTTTTGTAATATAAAATATCATAAATGGAAATGGCCTGCGCGAGTCTCAGAAGATAGGGTCCTTGCCAGTCGCGCAATGGCGGCTCTTGCGAGAGATAAGTAAATAGTTGCCGCAAGACAAATTATGTGCATATGATGGGGAGGAGTGAGTGCATACTAACCACATCTATGATCTGCTGCAAAGTTAGGCCGAACTTCACTTCCAGAGGTTCTGACTCGTTGGCGACGGGCCGCTCCAGCACATTGTACGGACCAAGCAAGTTGTTCAGCAGCCGCTTCTCGTGAGGTCCTTGCAGCGTTCCTAGAACAAAACATCGCATTAAGTCAAGTACTCTATTGTTGATTTATTTGCCAACTCCTTTGCGCTGCGTGTGTGCCGTTTGCGGGCTGCTAGCAAATGTACATCAAGGTCGTAGTTTAACTCATATTTTAATCACCCGTACTCAACAAAACCCAATTCCTTGCAGCCTAGAGGAAAAAGTTGTTTGAACATGTAAATGGTGTTTTAGTCAAGAGGGTCGTATTTGCTTAATCTAAAGTGGGTCAAACGCTTTTTAAAATGCACCAGTAGCCTGTTCAATCAACTGGACTTAAACGTATTTGCCATACATCAATTTGGCCCGTAAAAGGGGCCTGGGCAAATATATGCAGCAGTCACGGACGTTTAATTTCTATTCGGTAGTCGGATGCTCCCCAGGATAGTCAAATATTTTACATGAACATTAACGTGGCGCGTCAAGCGAGCACCACAAAATTACATCTTGCTTTGCTTAAATATAGGCATCGGCTTCGTTTTAATGAATACCTTGGAGAACAATTAATTCATTCCACGCTACATTTCATTTAGAGTATCAAACGCGCCGTGCATGACGACATTGCTGCCATCGAAGCACATTGTTATCTGATATAATTCGGCGTCCTGGGATACGTTTTCGGCGCGAAGAGACCGACCAAGTCCGACGACGAAGATCCTATACGCTCGGAGAGATAGTAAAGAAAGATCTAGCCCGCCCTCGGGGAATACTTATAGCTAAAACTATAGACAAAGGATTTCCTTGGAGCCAAGAAATCTAGAGCTCGCCTAGCTTTGACGAAAGGGATTTCTGTATTTGAATCAATTTCCCACCCTATTGATATTTCTATTTTTTGCCATAAATTACAGGGGACACGTCGGCCAGGTGGCTTTCAATATTTGCAAATGTTATTGATTCGCATTCTACCGTTATTTAAACAAGGAATTTTCACGCGAAATAATAAGTTATTGACCGAAATCCAGCCGTGGATTTGGAAGCGGGAATTGCACATTGCGGTAACAATGGCTAACTGAAAAGTTAAAGCGCTACATATTTCATGCGGATAGTTTTTATTTTTATTTATTGCCCAGCACCCAAGTGAAATTGGCATTGGATTCGCACGGAGATAAAAGGCTTTCGAATGCCTGCAGCCGGAGTGCCAACCTCCCACAGGCGTTAATAAAGAATGATAGACATTTGTATTGCCGGAGGCCATCAAGTATTGCCAAAGACGTTAATATGCAATGCGGCGGGTGCATTAAAAATGAACGTCCGGCAGCGCGAAAGCGTGTTGGGGATTATACATAATTATGACTGGAGCGCGGTGCAATCTCACTAAGCTCGCTCCATGCCAACGACATGTATGATTAGTGAGCTTAATTGGAAAATATGGTTGTACCCTGTGTTGGAACACACGAACCGGACACTCTCGCCACTCGGGTACTTGTTGAAGTGTGTGTTGGTGCTACCTACATGCTCGAAACGTATTCGCAACCAGCCATGGACCGGACAGGATTTAACGAATAACCCTACTGCGAAGCCCGAAGTACTACTTGTTCGCGGACGGATTTTTTAACGCCAGCCATACGCAGTAACGATAATTGCAACGCTAGCGCGTTATTTCATAATCCGTTGCGCACACGCAAAAATACAACACTCACACGTCTACGTGATTTCGAGCGAAACAAACTTTTTGCTTTTTAATTCGTTAGTTTAACCGACAGCGAATCGATGCAAATTTAATTATCACGAGGTCATGGTGTGCTGAGTCTATCTAAGACCCAACTAAACCTGGAGGAATCAGTGTAAACAACACGTTGACCTATTTTCAGAGCGTGTCCCTAATACCGCCAATACGTATCATTGTTGTGGCCGTGTGAAATCAGTTGAGAATTGGCTTTGCGATGACGGTGTAATTAACTTTACGGTGGCATGGAGTGGTTGGGTTATTGCCCCAATTCGACGCCTCGCGCCAAGTGCTTGGAATACCCACCTGGAGGCATAGTAAAGAGTAGGAAGGCAGTGGCTAAAAGCGCCAGCGCTCCCTCGCAGCACAGCACCATCCTAGCTCGTCGTCGTCTTCGTGGTCGGTCCGGGACAGTAGCTCATGTCTCGAACGACAGTCCCCCCGATTTGGCAGTCATACCAAATCCGGCGTTACCGTTGTGCCTCGCGCCCCAAACAGCTCGCACACTCCACAGCCACACGCACGCACGCACACGAAGGAGCGCCAACCCCACACGCCCACCGAGCGCCCGAATGAGCCCCCCAGGTAGGACACAATGCACCTTCTACTAGCTCAGCACGACGGGCCACGCTCGCGCTGGTAGTCTGCCCATTGCACCTATAACCAGCCGAATGAAGTTGGGAGCGCGTGCGGCCCTCTCGTCGGTGGTCGCTCGGCCCGCTCGATGGCTCACTACTGGTGGCTGATGCGCTGCTGCTGCTCCCGCTCCTGCGCTTGCCGCTGAGACCACACTGGACGAGTCCCGCCGCCGCCGCTCGTTTGCTCGCGTTTCGGGGATGCAGAGAGAGCGGGAGAATGGCGCGTGGGAGATCAATATACAGCGGACTTGAAACAGTGCGCGCGCTTTCACCACCCCCGGGTATCTCGTCGCTCGCGCGCGCTCCAGCATCCAGCTGCGGCTACGCGCCCGCCTCTCTCAATCTCCAGCTGCTGCGGCTGCAAACACTCGCCGGCAGGCTACAACCTGCGACGCATTTAATCTCTCTCTGCGTAACGTGTGCGGACGAAGTGCTCCCCAGATAGATGGACTCGAGCTTAGAAGTAACCGCCCCCCCACTCGCACTCGTCCTAAGACGACGTGCCAGGTTAATTCAAATACAGGATTAGTGTTGTTGACAATACCTAATTTCACAACACTGCAGGGCACTGCGAGTGCTGCCCTAACCGCCTCAAGGAGCGCCAGCGCTAAATTCACGATAAACGGAAGTGGTTTCCGTCTGGCGCGCTCCGGAATGATCTATCGCTGTTTATTCTATGCATGTTCAGCGGGCCGCCGCATTCCATACCGCTCCCCCTTGCATAGGTCGTCTCTCGAGCGCGCACATGACCCTACAAACCCCACAGATCAGCTTCAGGTCGTTGCGGCATCGCGTCGCGGCCCTGACTTATTTTTTGCTAACCCAGTTCCGCGCAGCCACCCCATCTATTCTAATTGAGGAGCCACTGCTCTTCGTATTGCGGCTGCCATTGAAAACCATTCGTGCATGGCTAACCGTTATTGGAATTGGAGGCTGATTAAAAATAATCATTTATTCGCATTGAAAAAGCCCAATCAATATTTGGATACAGAGGATATATTTCGTCATACACATATACCACCAGTCCAGTCCCCATTATTAATAATTACTTTGATCCTCGCAGAATGGCCACGGCCTCTTTAATGGATTGATCCAGGCATTCGATAAATTCGGATCCGTTCATACCTGGATATGACGTGGCCAACGTACCCATTGCAGTGTCACGAATCACATACCTACGCACAGCGCATGATTTATATGTAAGAAAGAAAGTGAAATCAATCATGGAATTGCGCGCGCGCGCTCCAGTCATTCATCACGCAAAGACATTACACGCATACTCACCCAACACCGTAACCGTCGCGGACGACGGGACCGAATCCACCGGCGAGCACTGCCGGCGATGACAGTGTGCTGGTTGATAAAATGTTATGATTTATTGCATGGTAAGCGGGATCGCTAAATATTGGCAGTTCGTAGCTGGCGAGCGACTTGAGCACATAGAGGTGCCGATCGAAACCCTGACCCATGGCAGCCTCCTTCGTTAACTGCCCATGGACCGACGAACATTTCTTGATCAGCGCAGCGAGTTCGCCATCCGACATTCGGTTTTTGTCGTGCTGCGCCAGGATGAATTCCTGCAGGAGACTCGTGCATGGTTAAAATATTCATAGTAAGCTCGCGACAGGGGTGTTATAAAATCAGTTATCACCTTCGTTGCGCTGGTGCAAGGACGAATCGTCTCCGTTCGACCATGCTTAAATGCAGCCGTGCTGCAGGACTCGTAGGTAGGGACAAACTTCCCGAATTGCTTAAAATAGGCTGACTGGAAGCACAGCTGCATAATACCATCGGGACTAACCCCATAAGTTTTACAGAATTTTTTATCCAAGCCCTCGGATTCAATAAAATTAATATCAAGTGATGCAGTCACCAATTTGTAGTCCGTACACGCCTCCTTAATGGCACTTCGTATTTGTTCATCGACGATGAAATTTAATTTGCGAACAGGAACATCATCCCACCGATCGAATGGATTAATATGCGGATTATCCACTGAATCTTTTAAAATATCCTGGAAAAATCGTAAGACGGCAACGCCATCCCCCCAGGAATGCTCAAAATTGATAGCCGCATACCCATCCTTGGAGAACTGAAGTGAGACTGACTTGTCAAACCACCTTAAACGAAATAATTAATATTAAATACTCCTGGCGTTTCTTTCTTGCCTATTGACTCCATCTGCGTGTAGAAATTTGCGAACTAATTTATATTTATCATCCGAAATGATATCATCATCTAAGCAAATACTGAATAATGCAGTGTCAATTACTTTCAGTGCATCTGCATTGCCAAGGTTTGCTAAATGTGTTCTAACAGCAGCCCATTTGTCTCTGTTCATTGTGGTGAAAACGCCAATTGGTTGCTCGCACTCATCAAGGTTCTCCGCCTCAGAAAGAATTCTTTTTAAGCCGCCATAAATAGTGGCGGGGCTTAAAATGTCTCCACTCTCTGATAACACATCAAAGGCAAAGAAATAACCTTTACATTGAACAATTACATGTCTTGCAGGTTGTCTGTAAATCCTATCTTTTCCAAGTTCTGGAATTCTTGTACTGTTAAACAAATTATCATACTGAGACATGTCCAATGGATATGCCTTGTGTAAATAGGCCATGTACCAAGATAGCATTTCTGGAGTCCAGGCACATCTCCTTCTAAAACTTGGAGTATCACTTTTTTTTGCATTCATATGAAAGACTTCTGGTTCTAATATCTCATCCTTAAGTGATCTATAAAATCTTAGAGCACTAATAATCATATTACTTGCTCTTATCACACATTCATTGTATTCTGGCTTTGGGTCCTGTTGAAATACCAAAACAGGATTGTAATTGATTGGTAATGGAGTTCTATCACTTAGATACATATCAAACCATCTTTTTGATATATAACTTGTATGTTTATTAGCCTTGTCTTCAGCAATTAATTCTTCTTGCAGTTTCTGTCCTTCATTGGTCTGGAAGTCAGCAACAATCTTTGCAGTTTTTTGATAATCATCTTCACTCAATAAAGGTGCCTGAGCAGCTAAATACTTGGTACATGTATCTTCCAATTTCGGTATGGGCAACCTAGGCAAGGACTTTTGAAAGTGGAATGTAGGAATTCTACTCTTCTGCCAATACTGATAGTCACTATCATTCTGTGTAGTTTTACCTCTGCAAAAATTCACACAACTTCCTATTGCACTAGGAGTCCTCCCCTGGGAAAACTTGCTAATCAAACCAGACTTGGTTGGCCACATTTTTAATAATTAAACCTGAATCTAAACTACATACAGTATACACTAGGGATCAAAGTTCAACAGCCTTATGTTACCATTAAATCATTAAATACGTACACCATTGGTAAATATACTTCACGTATCACTGATTAATCTAGAAATTATGCCATCGTAATAACCTTTTATGTAATAAATAATCTAATATTATATAGTAAAAAAAACTACACTAAACACTCATAAGAAACAGTAATTCTAACCAAACTAACCAAAGTCTCAACCAGTCTCAACTAAAAGTTCCCCCACTAATATCGACATCAGCGACATAACCATAGTCTAATAATAATATTTATATACAAAACGAAAGTATATCTAAACTATATTGTACGAATAAATGATAATTTAAATATAGCTCTCTCATAACCGCCAAAAAAAGAGCAAATCCCGCGCTTTTTGAGGCCAAATCCACGAATAATTTAGCATACTTGCGCTCCACGTATTTCTAAACAATTATACTTTTAACTTGATAGAAAATCAAT
>JARJDV010010857.1:0-11742 GCA_030264675.1 Anaulacaspis nigra | reverse complement strand
GGCTATTGATACAGTGACAAAGACGAAAGTAGCAATCAAAAAGATCTCGCCCTTCGAACATCAAACCTACAGTCAGCGGACATTGCGGGAAATAAAAATACTCACAAGATTTAAACATGAAAACGTAAGTTATTACCAACTTTTATTCCTAAGTTTTTCTGCGCTGGTTGTGCTATATTATGAATGAACGCTATCACCATGCACTTTATACAATTTATGTGTTTGTTTGCACATCCACAGATAATCGATATCAGAGACATTTTGCGGGCGGTTACGATAGAAGAAATGAAAGACGTCTATATTGTGCAATGGTTAATGGAGACTGACCTGTACAAATTGTTAAAGTCCCAGGTATATTTATTCTATAACGCACCGATTGATAACATGTATACTGATATGTGTTGTATTTGTAAAATATTACAGAGGCTAAGCAACGATCACGTATGCTATTTCCTGTATCAGATCCTTCGAGGTCTTAAGTATATTCATTCAGCAAACGTACTGCATAGAGACTTGAAGCCCAGCAATTTGCTGCTGAACACAACGTGTGACCTTAAGGTAAATACAATTATTTCCTGTGTGAACGAGCGAGTAATAAAAATACAATGCGCGATTTGCTGTTTATAGATTTGCGATTTTGGATTAGCAAGAGTGGCCGATCCCGAGCACGATCACACCGGCTTCCTTACAGAATATGTAGCGACGCGGTGGTATCGCGCGCCCGAAATTATGCTCAATTCAAAAGTAAGTCCTTTGTCGCGCGAAAAGTTGGAATTGTACTACATAAAACATTGCAGGGATACACGAAATCAATTGATATTTGGTCGGTTGGCTGTATACTGGCGGAGATGTTATCAAATCGACCGATCTTTCCCGGAAAACACTACCTGGACCAATTGAATCACATCCTTGGAGTCCTTGGGTCTCCATCGCAGGAGGACCTCAATTGTATTATAAACGAAAAAGTATGTGTATTGTGTGCAAATGATGGCAATGGATATTAATTAGTAAGTTGTTCGTTGCAGGCACGTGGTTACCTCCAATCGTTACCATTTAAACCAAAAGTTCCATGGTCGCGGCTTTTCCCGAACGCCGACCCGAAAGCGTTAGATCTATTAGACAAAATGCTAACGTTCAACCCGCACAACCGTATTGTTGTCGAGGACGCATTAGCACATCCCTATTTGGAAACGTATTACGATCCGGCCGACGAGGTAATAAATATTGCAATTTATGCGCGAGTGTTCGTCCCCTGATGCAACAATACTATCAATTTACAGCCAATCGCCGAAGAGCCGTTCCGCTTCGATACGGAATTGGATGATCTACCAAAGGAGGCGCTGAAGCAGCTGATATTCGAAGAGACATTACGATTTAAACAGCGCAACACCGAACAACAGCAGCAACGGCAACAGCAACAAAACCATCAACTACAACAGCAATTCGGAGCGGTTACAACGTAGTTGGCTCTCGGCGAATGAATAAAACAATATTCTTTCAATAGAACAACTCACCTTTGCGCGCATGAAAATAAAAGCAAACAACAAACAAATAATCAACAACAAACTCATAATTATTTTTTTAATTGACGAAGAAGTATGAAGCAAAAGTTCAAACAACACATTTTTGAGAAATACTCTGGAGCGTTTCTCGAATGAATTTTTTCCAACATCTTTAATGTCTGAAGTAACATCATCGTGTATATCCAGTCACACTTACAGTATTTGTTAATATTACTTTGTTATATTCATTGTTTTTGCTTTCATTCATATTAAACTTCCTCCTCTTTTGATATTCATCTAATCCACCAAGCATAATCATAAACAAGTGTCTGTGTTTAAGAAAATTTATTGTGTACATTTGAATGAGAAAATATTTGTACATTTGTTTTTCAAATTTATAAATATTATTATTAATATTACAATTACTTGTGCGATATTTTTATTTGCATCACATCACTCATTCGCTGATTTCGTTTCCTTTCTCGCCATTTGATGTTTATCTAACGTAACTGCATATGTTACGATTATCTGTACATACATAAAAATTCCATTTAAGACATCGCCAATTTACCTAATCTGATTGTTATCAATTTTTTCAATTATAACTATCAAATATAATCACGCACATTATACTATTATCAAATATATAATCTAGCGTTAAATTAGTGATGAATTACATACATATGAAACGTGAGCTATAAGTATTTTTGAATTTTTGATCGATATCAATTCAATGTTTCCAATGTACTACTTACTACAAGTCATTCAAATTCAATCTTACGTGTGATTATATTACTTCGACTTGATAATATACACGTTCACACTCCGCTTACGAACTTTGCTAATATTGCGTATATTATGAGATCTTTTAAGAAGAAAGCTTTAGAGCTTCGTATTTGTAATTTTCGTAAAACCAGATACTTTTAGTATTTACTTATTATGAAGAACAAATAATCAAAACTTGCAATACATTCATTAATCTAAAACGTATAATAGCTTTGATGGAAATCGTTGCCATATTATTTAACGCAAACCAATTGTAATCGATAAATTTTAACTTGTGATATTTGAATGTTATGTATGTATACCAATCTTGGGTTGGACAAAACGTATTGTTTATGATGTATTTATAGAATGTTTTCTTCAATGTTTCAAAGTTTTTCAAAGTATAACAGTAGGTTAAAGAAAACAAACAACACCTCATTCTGTATTTTAAAATGATATAATTGTTGCATTGTTCTTGATGTTTACGTGTCATCAAATAACTACACCTTACTGTCGAAACACAACGCGTGAAGAAGCGCATCGGCGATTGACGAATGATGAATTTTATAAAAAACGACCACTCAAAAACTAACATCAACTACGTAAATCTAAACAAAACGGTATTGTACTCATAAAAGAAACAAATGGCCTAATATAATATATTCTGTCTTGTTGAATACTGAATGTTGTTATATTATACTTACATATACATATTAATATTATACATGCTCGATCGACAATTAGTTTAATCGCGATCAAATTCGGTATTCAGATGTTTTGTCTGAAAGTTATTAACAAAAAGAAGAAGAGAACGAGAACGCACGAGTAAACAACTTATTATTGTAACTGATAAGAGAAGAAATGAAAGTGGAACACTAAGTATATTTTGAAAAGGTGAGGTTGACATTGGCATGAATTTTACGGGTGCCCGTTTTATGTATTAATAATATATTATATTATATACGTTATATGATATAGGTGTAAATATTTATTGAAGCATGTTGATATAAGTGTCTTTGCCATTATTGTGAGAGTTGTACAAATTACATACATATTAACTAATTAGTTGATGATACGATGTTACCCATTCAACCTTTGAATATTTTTCAAACATCAAATTAATCTACATACAATGCAGGGAATTCATGCGTATTTCAATAGAATCTTTTTGTGACTTTCAAAACATACACGTGTGTGTATTTTACGGGCGGCGGTGATAACAAAATAAGAATCAATTAAACAAAACACATCACTGATTGTCGTCATTACTAACGTAGTTTATCATATTATATGTAGGTGCAAAATATAAATAAATATTCCAGCAGTAAATTGAATTCCTTTAGTTTTAATCGTCATACATGTATATAAATACTGAACACGACAAACGTTTTAGTTGTACAAAATTTTCCATTTCTAATCAAATAGCTTAAACATCATAATTAAGATACATTATTCCATAATCGAAAATTAAATATGAATCACAATTAAATGCGGAATCTATTAATTAAACAACACATGCTATTTATGATAATGATCGTTGTTTATTTCAATTCGTAATGGACTCTTATGTTCGTCGGCATCGAATTCGGCGTCAACAGTATGACGAAATCCGGGTCGGTCAAGTGACGCTTTATTAATCACTTCTGCTTTATCTACATCGTGATCTTCATCTGAAGACATTTGTGCAACACTGTCATCGCTGGAATTGCGCTGCGAGTCACGAACATAATTACTGCGCATTTTGCCTTCAAATTTATCTTTCGCTTGTATATTGAGACGGCTCTTTACTCCACCCTGAGGTGGATTCTTCACCCGTGACCAAACTGTAGATGCCACGGATGGCTGCTTATGTTTCTTTATAACAACAGTTACTTTACTAGTTGTTTTCATCACATCGTCATCATCATCTTCATCCGAATAAACTTCGTCGGCTTCTTCATCATCTTCTACATCATCCTCCTCTACATACTTCGGTGGCGGTGATCTCCGTGAGCGCAACATTGGCGAATTATGTTTGTCTTTAAGTAATTCTTCCCTGAATCTGTTCTGCTTTGTCATAGACTCGTGTGTGTTTATCCTCAAACGCGCGTCACTTCGTTTAAGAGCTAACTTTTCGGACAAATCGTGTGTTGCTGGTGAAAATTTAAGTCTTCGATTTTTCAATTTCCCTCCGAGATCTTTTTCTTCCTCTATCTGAATACTCGGCTCTTCAAAATCGCGGCTTCGAATAAGTCTGCGAAGATCTTTTGGCTCACTTTCAACTGGATTAGGATTCGTAAGACGTTTCAAAACGTTTAGTTCCTTGCGTCTCTTGATTTTCTCTTCTTCTTCATCCGCATACATGCGCATTCGAGGAATTTTTGGTTTTTCTTCAACTTCCTCGCTCGCATTATGACTACGTTTAAATCCAAGCCTATGTTGCATCATTGGATTAGCTTTCCCAACTTCCTCTTCTACTTCAGGTACAACTTCTCTGTTATCAAACTTCCATGACTTTGCTAAATCTCCCCAGGGATTTTTTGTGCTTATTTCAGAATTTCTATCAAATATACCTTTTCTAGATTTGCTGGATTCTAAATCTTTCAAGCGGCCATGATTCGCTGTATTGTATTTATTATAATTTACGTTGAATTTTTCTGTACTCACACTTTTTTTATCAGATTTTAAAACAAATCTTAGCAATACATTTTTAGTTTTAGTAGATTGCACGCCAACTCGCCAATAGCCAGATGGAATAGGCACATTTATATCTCTTATAGATACTAGATCTTCATCTGTACATCCCATATCTTCTTCCAAGTCCATATTTTTCAATAAGATACTTCTACCTTTGGCCTCACCTACTGGCATACCTTTAATAGGCTTTGATAAAAAATATAATGCTCTAGCTGCTGCTATTCTGTCTGTCCATATAACATTACAACTGTTTGCATTTACCCATTCAATTGAACTAGGCACATATTTTGCAAAATAGGTTTTTACATCAGTTGCATCCATCTCTTTAACACCATACATATGAATTGCCTCAAAGCATACATCACTGTCATTATCATGTATAATACCTAAACTGCTATACAGATCATGTAAATTCTTTTCAGTAAAGTTATTAATTTCATCCAATTCCAGTGCAAATCTTTTAGCCCTTTCCATCCTTTTTTGTTGTTCTCTCTTATCAAAAATATCTATGCCTAATGGAAAAATGTCAGGGTTCCTAGGCAACGTATTCTGAAATAGTAACAACCAACCAATAAACAAACTATAACAATTAGTTATTTCTTAAACTTTAGTTACTTTCTGGTGATCTTGCTCAGTTGGTCGAGTTGGATATGTGATGGAATCATTAATGTAATCATCAAATTCACCGCCTTCCTCGATTATTTCGCCTTCTTCTCCATCACTAAATTTATCATCCACTTCCATGGAATTCATTATGTTATTTTGAATCTGAATACGAATATTTGGCCTTTCTATATTTACTTGCTTTTCAGCCATTTTTACTTTTGTATGCTTTTCATGCGCTTATAGATGGCCATTTGTAGATGCTTCCGAAAAACACCGAATGTTCAACGTGAGTTTTAATTGACCTTGATAAATATAAATTATTGCTATTCTTTGAATAAAATTTCTTTTATGTCTAAACATTAATTTATTTATTTCTTTACTTTAATCTTATAATTAAAACCATAATTATTAACTAGCAACAAAAAGCAATATATGAATAATTGCATGCATTATTTTAACTTATTGCATAAATGGTTGCATATAGTACATTATGTTCTGTGGTAGAAAATCGTATGAAGTAGACTCTGCATACGTATGTGGATACATGATTCCTGCTGATTCTCTAATACATATTTAAGAACGAAGTATAAATCAAGAAAAATTTTAGCATTTCAAGCATTTCATCTCATGACAAAAGCACCAGCATTCCATCTTATAATGTAAATAACAAAACTTTTAATTTTCTCCGGGGGTGAATCAGGGTGAATAGTCCCAATGTCAGTTCTGTGTCAGTTCATGTCAGTCACACTGAGTCACACAGTCTCTTCAGCCAGCTGACGAATTCGTGTATGTCGAAGTGGTACGATAATGTAATAGTTCTAAACATTCTAAATAAATTCAGTAATACTCGATGAAATAAATCGTTTTAAAAAGTAAGTCGTACGAATATTCCGAAATTTTCATTTATATCTAATTTTTCTTGCTCTAGTGGCTTCGGAAGCTTTTAAATTAGGACAAAAAGTGGAGGTTATTGGTAAAGAAGTGCAAGGTGTGATTTCATACATTGGATTAACTGAGTTCGCTAGCGGTAAATGGATCGGTTTAACACTCGATATACCGAAAGGAAAAAATAATGGCACGGTTAAAGGCAAGGAATATTTTAAGGTATGTTAAGTCTTCCATTTTTACTCAGAAATTTAACACCACTTTTTTGTTTTACTATGCAGTGTGAAGACAACTTTGGAATGTTTGTTAAAGCATCCCAAGTTGTTGCCTTGGACCAACATGGAAATCCTGTTGAATCTCCTGATGCCTCCAGGTTACGAAGCCGGCAAAGCGCGTAAGTTGCATGTCAATAATTGTATTCCTTGCAAGTCCAGAAAAACATAAATATAGGCTATTATTACTGTATGATAAAATAGTAGATTATAAATATATGTATATTTTTCATGCCATTTCAAAAAGTATTGGAACAAAGCCCAAACCAACAACGTAAGTTTATAAACAAATCATTCAGCTTGAAAATGTGTGCTTTATATATTAAAATAGCTGAACATAAATGACATCAATTCATTAACTATTAATAATTGAAATAATATTTGAACTATTTTTTATTGCTGCTAATTAATTATGCTGGATAAAAGCGTTAGAAGAAAAACTTCTCCAACAAAAAGACCTGGTTCTCTTTCTGCTTCAAGGTATTAATAGTGTATTGTGTTTGAATCTAACTAGATGTGAAACAATTGACAGCAAGCTGCTTCTGCAATAAAATATCTAATTTTATATCACAAATCTACATGTAATACTTAGATTTAACATTGTAAATAATATTTTAGTTCGAGGATTTCCTTGGCAAGCAGTCGGCAATCTCTTGCGAGCAGTCGTCAGTCGCTCGCTGGAAGCAAACAATCTTTAGCGGGTAGCAGAAGTCACCTAGCTTCACCAAATGTTGAAAGACCCGAAAGTATGGATGTTAGTCAAATACCGAAAAGGGCATCATTTGTTGAGGTATACTTTCCTTCTAGTTTTTGTTTTTCTATACTAATTATCATCATACCATAGACTAATTTCGTGGAGACGTTGAAACCGCAATTCACTCCAGGCCAAGCAATTACATCGACAACGACACCAATTTCGAATGTTGAAGATAAATTAAACAATTTACAAATTCAACAGGAAATCGAAAATCGTGAGCTCCAAATACGCGATTTGAACGAAAAGCTTGCAACACTTAAAATTAAACGCGCTGAAGATAAGGAGCGTACAAAGGATTATGACAAACTTAAATTGCAACTTGAGCAACTCCTTGAGTTCAAGAACAAGATTATGGAGTCGCAGCATATGCTGCAGAAAGAATTGCAGCGCGCGAGGCAAGAGGCCAAGGAGGCGGTTGAAGCTCGTGAATCACACGCAAACGAAGTAGCCGATTTATCGGAAGTTATTGAAATGGCAACATTGGATAAGGAAATGGCTGAAGAGAAAGCAGAAGCGTTACAATTAGAATTGGAAGCATGCAGGGAAGAATTGGAAGAAGTAACGCTTGACAGGGAAATACTTAAAAATGAATTACAAGAAAAGAAAGGCATGTTGAACTTTTCATTTCTCAAATGTCATCATTGATAATGCTGATTTCCATAGGTGATAGTGACAATGGTGCTCCAGCTTCAAGCTATGAAATTAAACAACTTGAGCAGCAAAATGCCCGACTTCGTGAAGCTCTCGTTCGAATGCGAGATTTGTCTGCTCACGATAAACATGAACATCAGAAGCTTGTGAAGGACATGGATCATAAAAAGTCGGAAATTGCGGAATTGGGTAGAACCAAGGAAAAGCTTAGTGTTCGCGTTGAACATTTAGAACAACAAATTTCCGATTTGCAAGAACAAGTATTAATTAATCATTAATTCATGTCTGCATATCTTAAAAATGATTTTTATAGGTTGATGCCGCCCTAGGCGCCGAAGAAATGGTATTCAATCTTGGCGAACAGAAGTTATCATTGGAAGAAAGAGTAATGCAACTACAAGAAGAAGTGGCTGAGTTGGAAGCACTGCATGAAATGAACGAACAACTTTTGGAGGGTCACGCCGAGATGGAATTGGAGTTGAGAGAAGAGTTAGCCATGGCGCAAAACGCACATCGTGAGGCGATACGCGAAAAGGAGGCAGCATTTGAAACCATTGCTGACCGAGATGTAACAATTCTCAAATTTCGAGATCTTGTTCAGGCCCTGCGTGATCGTCAGGATTATTTGGAATCACACGTATCAAAGGACAATTCTGAACCAGTCGCACCACTACCAAGCATGGACTTTCAAAAGGTTTTCAGCGAAAGTAAAGCGCATACTAAAGCTATCGATTTGGAATTGCGACGAATGGATGTGCAACAGCTTCAACAGCATATTAAATATCTTACCTCATTTATGCCTGATAACTTTATGAATCGTGGTGGTGATCATGATTCCATTCTCGTCCTCCTTTTGATTCCGCGAATGATATGCAAGACTGACTTGTTAATGAGTCAAATTAGAGATAAATTTCCGGCAGTAGAGAAAATTGATCGGGCTGGAATTATCAAAGGCCATCTTGTTGAACAATTCAGCTTCCGCTGCAGATTGTCATACTACATTTTTGCATTACAATCCATACTGTATCAATACCAATATTGCTTAAACTTGTGCCGAACCGAAACATTACTTAATGTGGGTGCAAATTACACCGAAATGGCTGCCCAAGAAAAAGTCATCGACGGATTCGTTGAGCTTGTAAAGCGCAATCAATTAGATGAAAATGTTCAAGTTGAATTGCTTGAGAAATGCGTCGCATATTTCTACACTATGTACCCATTGCAATTGGGCAACGAGAATAAACTAAACCATACGCAATTATTAACTGACAATGTTAAATTGCTTGCGGCCGCATTCGATGGAATTAATACCGATGCGCTTGTGACACGTAATCTTATAGAATCCGCAAATATTGGTGATATTAGCTTATTAGCGCAACATATTATAACGTCATGTGATCAACTTCATCAGAATGTTAAGCTCATTAAAAGACGCATTCCACCTGACACGAGTATCGATAATCTGGGCTTAAATAAAGAAGTATTTGAGAATTTGTATCATTGCTATCAACATATTGGAAAGGTGTTGAAAACGCTTCACGATATTACGAAAAATGCTGTAAAATCAATTGTAACAGAAGGTGATACTGAGAAAGGTTTATCACAGGATAAAATTAAAGATATAGCTATTAACGCCAGCGATAAAATATATGAGCAGGATGATCTAGGTCCAGTGCAAAGTATCAAAAACTCTTTACAATTCGTCATGACCCAAGTGACACAATTAGCACAATTCCTACAGGACAACGAATATGAGATTAACACCACCAGAAAAAGCGACGAAAAACCAGTACCAACGGTTAATACGCGTGCAAGTCAAGTTAAGAAGGATCTAGAACAAACAAAAACGTTAACTAATAAGTTGGAAGCAAAAGAAGCTGACATTAAAGAACTTCGCAAGGCGATCAAGGATAAGGTGGAGCAATTGTCAGAGATGACAATACGCAAAGAGTTGGCTGAGAACAAACTTGGAAATGTTAATAAGGATTACATTCTTACCATCGAGAAATTGAAGCGCAAGATTGAGGAGAATAATCATAATTTACAAAAGATGGAAAAAGAATTTGAGAAAACAATGGACTATATGCAAGCAGATATTGATACTTTGGAAAGCGAGAAAAACGTAATGAAAGAAAAACTTAAATATTACAGCAATAAATCTTCGTACGATTCTTCGAAATCTGCAAGCTCAGATCCAAAATCACTTGAACCTGCTTTACCTGCAGTTGTTAAAGATTCGCCGTTACTGTTGCAAGAAATTGATAATTTGCGCAAATTATTTAACAAGGAACGTAATGATCGCATGAAATTGCAATGTGATAAAATGAACAATATATTAAATTCACTTGCACCTCTTCCAAAATTCAAAAAGGAATCTGATCCGACTATTGATCAGATGTATAAAGACGGAAATGCTCTCAAACGGGTAAATACAATTTTATGTGTTTTATACGTACCTTTTTAATGCGCTTGATTTAAAGGATATATTGATGGCATTGGCTACTCCAAAATTCCCAGCAATTTACAAACTTCAACCAGAGCAGAAAATGGGTGCATGGCAGAAACATTTTGCACAGAAACGAGCCAATATTTTGGCATTGGAACGGAAAGCGGAATTGTTTCATAATAAAGTAACAACTGAGAGCATTAAAAGAACTTTTGGCGGGCAAGTGGAGTCTGACTTTGCTGTGTTCCCTTCAAATCAGTTGAAAAAGGTATGATTTTCATTTATCATGTTTGCATGTCAATATATCTATTGTAATTTACAGGCGTTAGAAGAAAGCGAACCCGTTAATATTGGTTTCGTGAAATTGCCAAAACAATACTGTACTGGAAATGAAGACAAAGCAATTGTGAAATTGGATTTGGATTTTAAAAATTTACAAAACATTTTGCAAACGCTTATGAAATAATGCATTGCTTTAAAATATATTGCTTTATTAACTATATGCACATTAATGTAACGGCACAACTTAGATTTTAATCATTACTTTAATACAATTACAAAATAATACAACTGCGTATAATGGTACTCAAATTTACAAGTCCATCATCTATATGCAATTGAAACCCAGTTAATCCTAAGACTAGCCTCATCAATGACTCCATAAATATTGACCAAATTTAAAATAATCAGCAGGTTGCTTATAATCACCTTGGAGTCTACAGGTAATTTGAATATGTGTGAAAAATTGGACTTTAATCATATAAATGACTCTTCTATATCATTTAAATTCAAAACAAATCAACGAACTTTAAAATAAACGCTGTTAATTCGAAGGAATACAAAGGTTGTTAGAAAAAATAAAAATCATGAATTTTACATCCTTATTGAAATTCTTGAAACAAAATTCCATTCATATTGTAACAGATTCAGATGATTTGAAAAGTTCAAAACCGAGGTTAGGTTATAACCCGGTTAAATGCTGTGGAAAATCGTTGTAATAATACCTGATCGCTGTGTTCTATGCACTTAGTATTTTGATGTAATTCATTGCGATTTGCTTTTTTTCTTGGAATTTTTAATTAGAATGGCAGAAGCAAATGATAACAGTATCTCCAAATCTTTCAGTGATCTACTTGAAATAGAAAATATTTCCAGGAAACAGGATTTACATGAGATGCTAAG
>JARJDV010010847.1:0-12618 GCA_030264675.1 Anaulacaspis nigra | reverse complement strand
TCGTATCTCGAAACACTCGTATGTCACGGTACCACTGTATAGCGATTTGAAAAAGCAAATAGGAGTTTTGGACGAATGTGCTCATATTTCAATTCTTGCTCGCATCGCAAATCAAAATATCTTGTGCTCGGGAGCTCGTATCTCGAAAAACTCGTATGTTTTGGGTCATTCGTATGTCGAGGTACAGCTGTATATCAATTCGAAAAAGAAAATAGGCGTTTTGGACGAATGTGCTCGTAATTCAAATCTTGGTCGCATCTCGAAGCAAAATAACTCCCGCCTCGGGAGCTCGTATCTCGAAAAACTCGTATGTTTCGGGTCCCTCGTATGTCGAGGTACCATTGTATGGCGATTTGAAAAAGAAAATAAGCGTTTTGGACGAATGTGCTCGTATTTCAAATCTTGCTCGCTTCTCAAAGCAAAATATCTTCCGCTTGGGAGTTCGTATCTCGAAACACTCGTATGTCACGGTACCACTGTATAGCGATTTGAAAAAGCAAATAGTTCGCATCTCAAAGCAAAAACTCGCATGTGGAGGTATGACTGTAATTTGCGAAGAAAATGTATTCGGGCGCGCGAATAGGTTAAGTAACAATTAAACAATTACTTATTGATTGTGCGGAATGTACACGAAACATTTTCAGTAAATGTCGGGAGAGGCTTTCGCATGCAATCTGCGCAGACAATGCAAAGCAAAGAGGTGGAAGGCCTGCTGCGAGCACGCCGAAGGAATTGGAAGAAAACCTGCAAGTTGCACTTATTCGCGAGTTGCGCGAGTTATCGGCGGTGCCGGAGTTGTGCTGTGTGTGTGAGACCACTTGTGCGAGAGGATATTAATCGATCGAGATAATTAAATCGCAAATAATTACTGTTTAAATTTGGCCAGCACTAAAATGTCGTGGGTGCCGCGAGATTTATCATCCCTGTGCGCCGTCCACACGACGGTAACGAATTGCTCGCCGTCAACCTTCCTCTTCCTGCAGCTGATAACGGCGCTCTTCGGCGGCTCGCGCGACAACAAACTCAACCCGAATCCGTTCTACAGCTTTGGCTTCGAGCACGAGCAAATTCATCCGCACCTTGGCTTCTCGCCGCCATCGGATCCGTTCTTTCAGCATCTGCACCACGAGACGTTCGGCCATGGCAAGCAGCAAGCGAAGACGCTCGAATACGACTTCATCATCGTCGGCGCCGGAAGTGCAGGATGTGTGCTTGCGAATCGCCTCACGGAAATCGACAAATGGCGAGTGAGTATCGCACATGTTTAATTAGTTTTCTTTCATAAATTAGACACAGTTTTCCCAAGTGTTGTATAATTATTGCGTTTTAACTAATTAGGAATTATTCAATGAGTTTTCTTCATTTTGCTTTCAGCACGATTCGTTAAATTGCATTTGCGTATAATGCAAATATAAGAATTGTGCGTGTAAAAATACGTATTGCGTTTATCCCATTCATTTGCTCGTTCGTTCGTTCGTTTGCTTGTTTAAGGCTTGCATTCAGGATAAATAATGCGTTAGAATGTAGATATATTGCAATTATCAGTTACTCAAGCAATTATTTCTTATGTTTTCATTAATTTTCTCTGCTTCTCATTCATACAATATTGAATTAATTTTTTCTCGTACTATCAGTTGTAAAAATTATGCAATTACTTTTTCTATGCGTAATTAAAAACATTATTCGATTTTATTAATTCTCTAGCAGTTTATTACCAGGTTAATATTGAAATATATAAATGATTTTGCTATTTATTAAAAATAGGCAATTGATTATTTATTTAATAAATGCAGAAAAACTTTAAGTTGGAAATAAATTAGCGTTATTCTTCGTTATTTTTCATATTTTCACAAAATTTCTATTTCTTATTAGTTTAATAATAAATAAATTATTACTCGCGCTATCAGTTGTATGCAATTACACTTCCTATGCGAAATTAAAACCAATCATTCGGTTTTAGTAGCTCTCTGGTAGTTTATTAACCAGTTAATTTTGAAATACATAAACGATTTTGCTATTTATGAATTGACGAAAAATTATTGGTTGGAATATAAAATGGAAATTGTTTATGAAATTTACGATTTTGATCATTATTTTCCGCATTTAAAATTTCTTCATTTCTCATTCGTCATTTTTTTGCACTATCATTTGTAAAATATACGCAATTACTTTTTCACTGCTTACTTAAAAACAGACTTTCAATTTAATAATTTCTCTAATAGTTAATTAACATTTAATGAATAAGGAAAATTTTTTGGCTGGAATTAAATAGAAATTCTTCATGAAATTTGCGATGTAGCTAATTATTTCTCATATTTTCCTTAGATTTTTCTGTTTCTTATTCATTTAATAACAATTAATTTTTTCTCGTACAATTACCTGGCTATGCTTAATTAAAAACAATTATTCAAATGAATTATTTCTCTGTTTGTTAACAAGTTAATATTAAAATACATAAATGTTTTTACTATTTATTAAAAACACACATCTGATTATTTATTAAATAATTGCGGAAAAATAGTCGGTTGTTTACATATTTATTTCCAACACACTTTTTGAATAAGCATTGTCCAAAAATAGCAATTGCTCATAAAATTTGCAATTTCGCCAATTATTTCTCATATTTTCCTTACATTTTTCTGTTTCTTATTCACTTAACAAACAATTAATTTTTTCTCGTACACTTGTGAAATTACCTGTCTATGCTTAATTAAAAACAATTATCCAAATTAATAATTTCTCTGTTTATTAACAAGTTAATATTAAAATACTACATAAATGTTTTTACTATTTATTAAAAACAGACGCCTGATTATTTATTTAATAATTGAGGAAAAATAGTCGGTTGTTTTCATATTTATTTCCCACACACTTTTTGAATATGCATTGTCCAAAAATGGCAATTGCTCATGAAATTTGCAATTTTGCCATTTAATGTGTGGCATTTTGTTCGCATATAGCTAGATTGTTTTATTTATCATTTAGTATCGGACGCACAATCGCATGCTGTGTACATGCCAAGCACAATTTACAATTTTGCCAATCCAGTCCAGTCCGTACTCGATTATATTATTCAAGTCGAACGGCAATCACGCGAATTGTACGCTTCGGATTTATAATGAATTGACATTTAATAAATAATACCGAACGAACTGCGCCGTTCTGTTGCGTTGCTGCTTATAATGCATTTTTGACAGATAAAATGCATGCGCATGACGCGCACTGCACGTGCAAAATGCGATGAATTATGTTATGAAAGAATTACGATTGTTGTTGTTGTTGTTGTTCTGTTGTTGCCGCTTTCCGCATGTTAGTGAAAATTCCGTTTTTTATTAAAATCATCCGCATATTTATTTATTAATAGATATTTTATTACTCGCAATAAACAAATCAAATACTTTTGTTTATCGATGACAGTCGCACTCATAATTTGCGTTACAAATTCTCGCATTTCTTTCCGGTAAATGAAGAATGATTTACTTCGTACTTTCTCAACAACTTGCTGGAAATTCGTTTGATTTCCCTAATTAAATGTTAATATCCTAGGAAATTAACGAATTTGACTAACAACAACAACAAAATGGTTAAAAAGTCAATGTGATGTAAGGCACTTTCACCGTGAAAAACAGCGCCGGAAATTGACGCTGTGTGATTATAGCAAGACGCAGGAAGGAAACGCAACCGACATTCACATTATTCGCGTGGAATATCTATTAGCAAATTCTCGATCTCGATTCGCAAAGAGTGCTGTGTTTCTAGAGTAAACTATCGGCTAGATATGCGTGCGTTATAATCGGATTATAATTGAAACTTGCCCACGGCTTACACACATCGCGGTTCCGATAAACGCGTGAGCGAGTTCACGATCAAACTCTCATTGATTTTGCTCCAGCGCGCAGCGCACGAGAAGCAACGAGACAGCTCGCGTTATAAATGTACATTTGTGGCAAGTTAAGACATTTATTTATGATCATAGCCAATCATCTGATATTTACCAAATTGTTTCTTCGAGCCATGATAATTACGCATCGAAATGTCATTAAAAGTCATTGAATTTCTAATTTGATCAACAAACGAATATTAATTTCACTATCTAATTATCTACTTAATCCATGCCAGATGTTTAATTATTGTCTTTAGTGCGTATGACCAATTATTAAATAAGAATCAGCTTAAGTCTTTCTTATTACAAGGCGCACTGCACTTACTTAAGCACGATTAAGATTTATTGTCTAATATGCCCGAACAATAGACAAGTACAGTGGTACCTCGATATACGAGCTTAATTTGTGACAAAATCTTGCTCGTATTTCAAATCAGTTATACCTGAAAGCAATTTTTTCTATTGAAATTAATTGAGTTTCCTTTGTAAACCTAATGCCTTTGAATACAATGGTTTTATTCGCTAAATGTTGTTTGATTAATTTTGATTTCGATTAATAAGGATTGCTTTACAATATGATTTAATGATTTGAATAAATTTATAGATATTGAAATCTCAAGCGTAACAATTTTTTATTTTGAGAATTGGTGGGGTCATTTTTGAGATATAGCGATTAGAAAATAAAAATAGGCGTTTTGGACGAGTGTGAAATCCCTCGTCTCTCTCGTTCGCATTTCAAAGCAAAATATCGCTCGCTCGCCCTAAACGAAGTCCCACTGTACGTAATTAATTTTATTTGTTTACGCTTTCGCTCTCTGAAAGGAAACTTAATTTTTCAAATAATAAATTTGACAAGCCAGAAGATGACATAAATTTCAAGCATAATTAAAATGTCAAACGAAAGATTAACCGACATTATTCTTGATTACGCAATTGTTAACGTGTTTAAAATTGCACTAACAATTAATGCAAGCGCAGTGTGCTCCGTAGATGTTTTACGCGCGCCGATAAATTTTAAGGCAGAGAGTCAGAGAGAACGTTCTGTAATTTACGCCCTGCGCACGATAATAATTAAGCAGGAGTGGCGCGCGAGTGAACGACACGCAATTAGCGTGAAAGAATAACCGAAAACGTAATTCATCACACACGCATGTTCTGCAATTTTTGCGAATTAAGCCAAATGCATGCACCATGTACGGCTGCCATTGTTATCATCAGCGTGGAGAGGCGATGTGCGATCGTAAAAAGATGATAGAGCGCAAATCGTTTAGTGCTAGCACAGCACTGCGCGACTTTTTGCGCACGTATCCGCGTCGCGTTGTCTCTCATTTGCAATTTGCTTTCTGCATCGTACGTATAATGACATCGTGCACGTTGAATCCTTCGAATCGCGATAGCAGCAGCAGCACTGCGCGCGGAATCGTCCCGAAGTGGAAATTGATGCAAAGCGATGTGATGCGCGAGCAGCGCGATGCGTTTAATTCGAATTACGTCGAGTGCCTGCCATTTACTTCCGTTCAGTTGTTGCTCGCTCACTTCTCGCACCCTCGCGATATTTGCAACTTACTTTAAACAATGCCTCAATTATCCCCCGAACAAGTTACCTACTATTTAATTACGCCATTCGTGCAGCGCAGAAAATGATATGCAATAAAAGATTCGCAAATCGTCCGCGCTAATAAGGAAATAGATTAATAACAATTTCGAGACGAAAGTGTGAATAATGTGAAAAATTGCAATATGCAAAATAGCATTCTGTCAAGTGCATAACTGAACGCATTATGCATTAAAACTGTATGTGTGTTGTGTAGATAAATTCAAAAAATAAAAATTGCAACATTCTGGCGTGACGAGGACGCACAATTTTTCTCGATGATTAATGATCCTGCGTTCCGGTATTACAAGTGCATAAACGCGTTTGCGTTGTTGTTCATGTGCTACAATTTTATACTCGCTTCTCATTACATTATCGTGCGCAAATGCATCGCCCCCCCCATGTTTGGAGTATTGTGTGCTGCATGCTTGTCTTATAGAATTATGTTTTGCATTGTGTGAAAGGCAACGACTTTTATTCGTCCAATTTAGCTCTATTGAAAGCACAATGCCCTTAAACTATGCTTTTAATTAAAATCTTTTCAGTATTTTATAGTTTGATTATTATAAATTAAAATGGCTGTCAAAATTTAATTATTAATATGAATAGAGTCAATTAAAAATGTCGTTATTAAATATATCAGCATTTTCTCGATGGTGAATTATTGAAACGAACGGAATTGGAATGGTCAACGAAGGCAAACAAAATGCATTCTACATTCAATATGTAGTGCATGCTTTGGCGTGTAAACGTAGGTTGTATACAGCGCGAATAAAATGCAAATAGAAAGTGCATTTACTTATTTATATTTATGGTTCGGCTATACCAGCCGCTATAGCTCTCTAAAACCGGGCTGGACTCGATCTATCTGCGCGCGTTGATCTATCCAGTCTTTCAGGCGTGTAGCGCGCATAAGTTTGTTTATATTTTTCGCGTCAACTCGGAATTCGATTTTTACGTGCACGGATAAAAAGCCGATCATAAATTTGCCACCGTAAAATATTAATAAAACACTAATAAATTGTTAATAAAATATTAAGAGGGGGACGTTACGCAAAAGGGGGATAAAACTATTTAGATTAGTATTTTATGTTCAATGCGGCCATTCACATGATGATGATGATAACAGAATGATAAAAGATAGACTTTCAGGGTCCATAATGCCCTTTCATTCATCTTCCACCCCTTGACAGTGATTGCGCTCCATCACTTATGCGCAAATGCCAACAATGCCCGACATAATAATATATCGAAAACATAATGAAAATGAATCAAAAATTTAAAGCTAATTAGTTACGCGTTATCCTTTTCATAAAGGAATTAAATGATTGGCGCATAATAAATAAATATGATGAAAAATCAGTGTAGACTTGCAGGAAGTTGAATTAGTGTTTATGGTGAAAGGATTATGCATTAATTTGCAGATAACGATGTGCCAGCGGTAATTGCTAATTAGTATCGATTAAAGCTCTCTTCATAATACGCTGCAGTGATTATGCACCACCTACCACGCTGTACACTCTAAGTTGTCAAGTGTTCAACTTCAAAATAACGACGTGTACTCAAGCGCATAAATTAAATTCTTTTCTGGTTAATTAGTCAATTGATACATCAATTTAATTTATACTTTTAATCATATTTTACCCTTTTTATTGGTGAATTTCTTACGTAAGCCTAAAAAGCATTAAATTTATTTTTTTGTTGAAGGAAAGAAATGCAAGTTGTGATTAATTAACCTAACATATTATACAATAATTCACTTCCCATATGAATTATTTGCTGAACTCATGTCTGGGCGTTTTGTAAACGCATTAGTTTTAACACGTGTAAAAATGTGTTATGCAAGTAAAAGTATGTCAAATTACCTAATGATACGTACTGTTCATATAGAAAAAGTTCAGAGCATGCATAATTCGCTCTTAAAATTAACAACAAATGCCTGAATTGCGCGTATGCAATTTACCTCATTGGGGCGCATGTCTGCGGATTGATTGCGTGAAAATGATATATTTTATTAATTCGTCGACGTCGCACACAGATTGCCTTTCACAAGTCACCTTGCTGCATTATTATCAAATTGGCCGTTCATTTTGCACGGACACTATCTATAGATTACGCTTATGTCATTCGTGCACAGCCGGTTCGTGCTGAACGAATAGCAACACGGGAATTATTTATTGAATATTTTTTGTTTAAGTATAACAAGGCCATTGTATTAACTCTTGATTGCAAACCACTCGCAAACAACCTGCTGAAATGTCTTTTTAACGATTAGCTACGGTTTTCAATTTATTTTATTGCCCAAACACAATACATGATAATTATTAAATGAATATATTAAAATTCGAATTCAATTAACGCGTTAATTCAACCTATTGTTGCGCAACAATGAAAGAAAGCTTAATTATAATAATCTGATGTAACATTTAGACCAATAAATCAATTCGTGCAAGTCGTGAGTCGAGTTATTTAATATTACAATATGTGCAATTTAATTCCTATCAATAAATTACATCGACGTTTCTTTTGTGCAGGTTCTATTATTGGAGGCTGGCGATGAGGAGCCCGAAGTGGCTGAGGTGCCTGCATTTGCGCCCGTTTTACAAAGATCGAGTATCGACTGGAATTACGAGACGCAGCCGTCCCCGCGCAGTTGTCTGGCGCGCCGAAACGGCCGATGCTCGTGGGTGCGCGGTAAAGTGATGGGCGGCTCGTCGACCCTGAACTACATGATCTATAACCGCGGGCACCCGCTCGACTACGACGAGTGGGCCGCGGCGGGCAATCCCGGCTGGAAGTTTCGCGACGTCCTGCCGTACTTTCGCAAGTCGGAGGACAACCGCAACTACGACCGCATCGATCCGCACTACCACGGCTTCCACGGCTACCAGACGGTGGAGATCTTTCCCTATCAGGACGAGAACGTCTACGCGATGATCGAGGCGTACAAGGAGCTCGGACTCGACGAGCACGATCAGAACACGCATCACCAGATTGGGACCAGCTTGCTGCAGACGACTTCACGCGACGGCGAACGCCTGAGCACCAATGGCGCATTCATTCGACCCATTCGCGAAAAGCGCGACAATCTGGACGTGCGCACGAACGCACACGTCACCCGAGTGCTAATCAATCCACATAACAAGATCGCCATGGGAGTGGAATTCCTCGAAAACGGCAAAATGCAAGAAGCGTACGCCACACGCGAGGTGATTCTCTCCGCTGGGGCAATAAACTCCCCAGTTATTCTGATGCTCAGTGGTGTTGGACCTGCGCAGGAGTTGCGAATTCACGATATAGAAATCATCAAAGAATTGGCTGTAGGGTTCAACCTTCAGGACCATGCAACCTTGGACGGGGTGCTTTTCGCTTTAAATAAAACAGCAACCACTGTGATGGACGAGGAACGCAAGGAGGATGTTAGGTACTATCAACATTCACGTCGTGGACCCTTGGCTTCAACGGGTCCTTTGCAAGTGAACGCTTTCGTACAAACCATGTACGCAGATGGGGAACGTGCTGATATTCAATACTCCACAGACGCAGCAAACGTTCAAGACTTTCTAGAAGATCCTGTTTTGACTGCTGAAACAAACGTACAACCCTTGTCTTATTATAGTGGTATAATGGTAAGACCAATTCTTTTGAACCCCAAAAGTCGAGGAGTGGTGCGATTGAATGACACAGACCCGGTTCATGGAACTCCCTTGATCTTTGCGAACACCTTTCAGGAACAGCAGGATTTATTGACAATGGTGGAAGGAGCGAAACAAAGCATAAATCTTCTTAGCACGAAAAAGTTGCAAAAGTTGGGTTACCAATTGGTCGATATACCATGGCCGGCTTGCAAGGATTACGAGTTCGGTTCGGACGAGTATTGGGCCTGCTGCGCCGAATACTATACGACCACAATCTACCATCCCGTGGGAACATGCAAGATGGGACCGAAAAATGACCGAACTGCGGTGGTGGATGCGAAATTGCGCGTTTACGGCATTAAAAACTTGCGTGTTGTTGACGCTTCCATTATGCCGACGATTGTTCGCGGCAATACGAATGCGCCCGTTATAATGATCGCCGAAAAGGCGAGTGATCTCATCAAGCACGCGTGGCTTAAGGATGAGTTTGACCCCCATGGGGAACATCAGCATCATTCGTCTTCGTACAGTGTAAATGAGCACGATTATCAATGATATTATGAATAATGAATTAAGCAAACGCGTATTCCTTGTCTTCCCTATTATTCGGTTACCTAAAGTTACCATACGATATCCTCAATATGGTCGATTTAACCCTACCTTAGCGTATAACGTACGTACTATAACCTCAAATATCTTCTACGCATGTGTATATTTTGTATAAATATTTTTATATGTAGCTCCATTATTATCATCATAGCGTCTCCTTTCTTCTTTTTGTGTTTTGCGAACGATAGATAAATGCTGCTCGATAGTTAATGTAATTTCATCCAGTCAGTAACAAATTAATTAATACGTTATTTATATTTTCGCCTTGAACGTTCCGCATATTTTACTCGTGTATTATACAAATAGTTGTGGAACGAAATGTAGAAACCATTGTGCTCTAATAGGAATGTTTTAATTGTGTTTCACTCCAACTACTAATTGCCATTCGCATCAATAAATAAATTATTTTTAATAAACGCGAGTCAATTATTTTCGCGCAATGCATAAAATATTTTTTCATTACACACGCCATTTTGTTCATTCCCAAGTAATTGGGGAGCGAAAATAATTACATTCGAAATTGTTGTTGTTGGAAAAATTGTGTTTTTTAAAAATTTGATTGCTTTTAAGTATAAATAAAAATATGTATTTTACCTTAAAATTCTCATTAACCACTCCTGATGTTTTCCGGGAAAATGGAAATATGTTATGTTTTAATTTGTTTTTCACTATCGAATTGCATAAATAATTATTTGTGCGTGAGAGCATTTCATAAATGCGTGATTCGTTAATTCCATTAATTGAAATTAATTAGTGTGCATGCGTTCGTTTTGCTGCCGGAATAATTTGATAAATCTGATATTTTAATTTATCCTGATGCAATTTGAAAAACAAGAAATATTCTTAAAGTTATTTATCAGTATGGAAAGTCTGCTACGAACGAGCAGAACAAAATTACATTATTGCACGATATGAAATTTTATGCAAATCAAATTTCTTCACCACATACTCATTACAAATTGCATATTTTCTCTTCGATACGACCGATCGATACGCCTGATTCTCGTCAAATCTGCGCATTGTGTGCGCACATCAATCAATAACTTAATAACATTCCACGTAAACGAGATTAAAATAATCGAGAAAATATATTATTATGATTGGCAAATCCAATGAAATGCAAATTAATATGTAGATTGAACGTGAAACAACGGTAAGTAAGAGTTGCTGTTAATGAACTTAATAATTAATTAATCGTGAATTTTTTCGTAGTAAACGCGGTTGAATGAATTATGCAAATGCGAATCGACAGCGAAAAAAGTAATAAAAGCATGCACACTTTAATGATTTTCCTTCGACGCGCATGCAGAAATGCATTCGCCGTCATGCGAATAAGTTTGCTATTCATGACTTTTTTATGCCATCGACGAGAGCGAAGAACTTGTGCAACAAAAACAAGAAATGATATCCTAACTATGCATATTTTTTCGTATGTGTTATATGCTTCGACGTCCGCATGTGTGAGTGCATGTGGTAAAAGTGGATATTACGAAAAAATATGCTTTTGCTTCGAGTGTGAGTGTGTGTGTGTGTGAAGAGGAGTAGACGTAGGACGTTTCGTCAGTGAGAGCATTGATATAAAAATCCAGGAGTAAAGCCAAAGCCATATGAGCATGACGAATGTCTTTTCTTCGTTGTTATGCTTGTATGCATTTTACATATTGAGTGTTCGCATACAAAACTGCCTTTCATCTCGCAAGCATCAATTGAAAATATTTAAAAATCCCCATTCGAATGACATTAAAATATAAAATTTTTATTACGGATCGAAGAAAATTTTATATCGAAATGGCTTTTGTAAGAAAATAGTTTTTGATGGCTTTTCTTCAGCGAGGTATTGTACGCATACCTCACGATGGCTTTCAATATAATTTACTGGTTCACTAAGTTCGTTATGCATTTTTTACTGCTTTGCCTCTAAAAATTTTAAAAATATTTTCAAGCACATAGTAAAAGATTTTTTATTATTTGCGTTCGGCGCGGCGAAATAATTCCAAACCGAATTTGTATTGTGCAAACAACGGTATCGATTAGGATTGAATAAATTTATAAAATAAATATTCGGCTTTGCGAAAACACGTAGAGAAATAAAAATCATCTTCGTCATCATGCCGATCGAGGTAGACAATGAACGTCTACGTTGCTTGTTTTTCTTTTTTGCGCGCGCGCGCCAAGTCGGAAAAGTGGAAGGACTGTTTGGTTTTACTGACCTTTTAATAGAGCAGGCGTTCTGGGCGCACGGACGCTTAAATAGAGAGACGAGAAGGAAAAGAGATGCCGGCCTAGCAATAAACGTAAATCCGGGGAATGGTTTCGAATGCGCCATTATCCTTGATCGAAATGATCGGGAAATAAAAACAGGAAAAACTTCGCGCTCACCAGCGGTATTTATACGCGCGTATGTCGAAGAAATATTTCCGTATATCTTGATATTTCTTGTTATTTCCCAACCTCTTCGCGTAGATCTCGAGAAGACTGAGTGCGCATAATGATGAAGAATTCGCTAAGCGGTTTTGCGCACAAACGACATCTGTGAATGCAGCAATTTAATCGCGTTACGAAAATATGTTTGTAAGTTTGGCTAAAAATATTACGAAATTAATTACAAAAATCCCACATGTCAGTATTGAAATTAAATTAAATTTTCATTTATTTCACTGAATATTTTTGGCTTTTTCAGATTATACACTATTATTCTATTTATTTTTACAACAGGTTTAGCCTTGTATTTAGTGAATGAAACCAGAGAATTAATTAAAATGAAAAACAAGTATAGTGGTACCTCAGCATACGAGTTTGATTCGTTCCGAAACATTGCTCGTATTTTAAATCGCTCGCATCTTAAAATAATTTTACACATTGAAATTAATTGAAATGCCATTAATCCGTTCCAG
>JARJDV010010840.1:0-179902 GCA_030264675.1 Anaulacaspis nigra | reverse complement strand
TTCATCATGTGTGTGATTAACGGGCAAGAAAGAATTTAAATACATGCGTGATTTTCTTGCTGCCATTATAACATGGCAGCAAATCACAAAACTTTAATTGATAGTAGGTATATCACGCCCGATTTAATTTGCTAAATTATGACTATATCGATAGCGTGAAATTTAATCAATGAATGTAATAAAACGTGGAATACCCAAAGACAATTGAAATGATAAACTTTGATCTGATTGCCACAAATATTAATCTATAAGATAACGGGTTTCAACGCCCATCGACGAGATACATCTTGCCTATTTCATCAGATTAAGCAAAGATCCAGTCGATGATAAAACGGTTTATTATTGAAACTATATCAATATTATTCACGACAATTTTCTTAGAAGATTGCATTACCAAAACTTATTGGATTATTTAGGCAATTAATGCAACAAGAATTAATCGTACTACAGTCAGGTATTTAAGTAATTTATTCATTTACACATTGATTTATTGTTGCGCGGGAAACTGATTAACTAGCAATATTCGTTAATATTAACTTTCAATAATTTGAAAATGGGTTAACTAATTTGCCCATTACTTATCATGAATAATACGCACATCAATGTATTGCAGGGGTACATGTGCTTAAGTAGTGTTTTTCCCTATAATAATATATGTGTATCATTCATCACTTTCAATTCATTTTATAATCTAAGTTAGTAAAATAGTCTTATGTGTATTTTGAAAATAGTTGGTACAGTTGTATGAACACTATGTACAAGAAACTTCTATATCTAATATAGATTTTTATTCTTTTTTATCATACACTCATTTACTGTCTCTGTTAATTAGTATTTATATTAAACATACAGCTGTGTATTACGAAACATATTTCTTTCAAAGAAATTAATCGTAAATATTCGCCAATTTATTAAACTACTCATAAGATTTTTAAGTGCGTAATTTATCTCTTGCAAGAAGTAAGTAAATCATAGGACGAACTTCCTTACAAACACGTGCAAGATTTATTAAGTGCGCATTTCAATAGATTTCAATTAGACGCTTGACAAACAAAAATTAGACATCTCTATAAATAGAGAGAATGGCGGTGATTATTTATGCGCATCGTATTTTATCAACCACCATCATCGCCGATAACATTTATGAATCGAATCACGAAATCTATTAATAAATTTGACCAAATTTTAACTATTGCATTCATAAAAATACATGTAATACATGATATTTATTTATTTCCATCAAATCAATTCATTTTACTTAACGTTACGTTCTCGTACACTTTAGATGCAGTGTTGTTATAAATCAATTAAATCAGAATTTCCCAGATAGTAAAACTCAAAATCCATTTTTCGTACATTGATAAGAATGTGGAAAACACTGATTTCAATTCATTTATTTATGAATTTATTATTATCAAGTATCCTACTTGCGTAAAACGCTTTCCCTCAAATATCCGCCAACTAATTTTCAAACTATCTGTATCATTTAAATAGATATCTGATGAAATGTACCCCTCACAACACTGTCAACATTTCCAATACACATTCACATAAATTATCAATTTAGCTATTAGTTAGTTAGTTCATTTAGTTTAAAATGCAAATCAACATTCGAATGAATCATTTACAATTGTCTGTGCTGTTTTGCGTCCGGTAAAATGTATGGAATTGTAGAACCAATTTTCATAGCATAGTACATAAAAGACAAAATGCTTTCCTTCACTACCAACCACTTTTGGAATATCCAATATACAGCAGTCAAAATTTAAGTGAAATTCAATAGAATTCATATTTGTTTACACGCATGTGTGACAGATGGAGTTTCTTATATGTACTAAGTAAGAGCCACTGTTTTAGATCGTTTGTCCTCCGAAATTATTTATTTAGGATGTCTTGGTAAATTTGTTTAGGCATAATTCATCGTTTTCGACGAGCATGGTTGTATGTCATCGAGATAATTATACTGCTCAGTGCGCGATGTCGAAGCGACCGCAGTCATTTGATAATCCACAATTGGTTTATATTTATGCGTTGTTTGATTAACGTGATGATCTGGTGAGTTTGGCTGTGAGCTTGTGAGTTGATATTGCAGATTCGCACACGAATCCTCCGCCACCGGCTGATAATGATCTTTTGAACATTTTTGTATTATCGTTATCGCTAACGTTTCTGCGAGACATACATATCCAAGGCACTGCAATCAATAGCAACAACGGACGATTACATAAAAAGTTACGCTTGCCAAAATCAATGTACGTACTCCTGTAATAAATAATTGATGGTGCGTCCACTTTGGCACCCAAAGGAAGGCCTCTGTTAAGAATACGGTATGAAGAAGAAGACTTGAAGCTATGAGGAACAGAACGCTAAGACTTATATAAATGTATGTGTTCTAAAATGGAAAAAGTTGTACAACTTGACGACAACACGCATTAATTCATATGTGAACTTACAAGTTTTCCCCAAGGAAACGGAAATAAATATATCATATGTGAAATGTCCAGGAACAGTAGTAGAGACGTTACTAAAATGCATAGCAGCGTGACAAACATCATTAATCTAATTCGTCCAACAAGCGGAAGCATGAAAAGTGTAACTTTTACAGTCCCTGATGTGCACAAACATGCTAAACATGCAATTGTTGTTAGCTGGAAACAGAATGACTGGTATTAACATTTTAAATTCAAGTTTTGGTGCGCAAAACTTACAAGCAGCAACACCCTGAATATTCCTGTGGGTGTTTTGAGATGTTTGTGATCACAATAAACTATGACGCCTGAGTATAATGATAAGTCCGGCGAAGCTGACCGCCGCCGGTAATGCGAATGCGAATCCCATGAATGCACGGTTCCTAGAGGCGTTTCGGCGCCGCCACGCGCGGGTTCTGCGCTGCAGCTTCCTTCGATTTCAAAATCCTGCAACACACAACTCATGCCATCCCCCGCCTGCAACACATTCGTTTAGTAAGCAAGCATAAACAAATGGAATACACCAAGTCCATCTACACAAACAATTACATCACATTCAGCTTAAGTGCCCAACATAAATAACAACTCAAGAAATTACTTTAAATAAAACTTTATTCAATAAAACGGTAAATAATTCATACACCAAATAAAACTATAGTACAAGATCAACACAATAATAAATAAAAACAAGGCTATGATTGATTACCAAATTAAATTCATATTGACATAAAAAACCAGGGCAATTTGAAAGACTATTCCTATGAATAAATTTAAGCTATAGTGACACAATTTACCTGTGTATCCTCTCGTCTGCAACTAAGTGGTTCTAATTCCCTAATATCATCTAATAAGAACTCAATCTCATCATCACCGTATAGGTCTGATACTGAATTGATATATTGACTTGATTCAGCAGAATGCATGACATATAAACCTTACACCTGGGACAAATCCCCACACCAATCCATATCCACCCACAGTGTCCTACAAATGAAAACAAGTTTAACAACAAACATACTTTTTTTGCAATGTTTAACTTTTGCTGAAGACTGATATTTCGAGTTGTCATTGCATTTGCAGATATGCACACACTCTTGATAGCATAACCTAAAATGTTGAATAAATCATCCAGATAAATCCTAGGAAGGAATCGTTTCTCACTTAAAGTTGATAATTTACACCACCAATGCACGCTTTAATTAATAACTTTCAAACCGTATGAGGAAGACGAAGAGTGACCCAGTAAACTTGATGATCGTTATATGGGATATCGATTCAAGCGTGAAGTAAATTATTAAACCAACACACCTTATTTATTTACAGCAAATATGGCCCAATTATTACAAATAAACCATTACGGTGGAGGAATGTTTAACATACCGCTAGGTAAAGTGTGCAGACATACGGACGCCAAAAACAGAATACGCTATGTTTACCACTTGCTCCACTTGACACATAGTATAAAATATATGCATGTGTGTGGTGTTGCTGTATGTGACATAAGACCGCATTAAAAACGAAGGGGCTGCGATCTCTGTGCGCGCAAGAGAAATCGGCACCCTTTTTCTAATAATGTCCGCAATTAATTTTAATGATAATAGCAAATGTATTTTTATTATAGGTGTTAAAATAGTAAAAGATTAAATATTTATTTCGACTCATAAGTTTTGTATTCTTTTAATCTAATCATTTAGGTTCAGATAAGTATTTTAAAATAGGGGTGGATTGCAAATAATTGGCAATCCTGTATGAATGACAACTGTCAACCGTTGACATGACAACCGGTGTAAACATTAGTAAACATTGTGTATTAACTGGTATTAACGTGCATTAAGTCCTCAAATTAAAGTGTAATTCGGTGTAGTTTATCCATTTATAGACCATATATTAGTGCAAAATGGGCTTCCTCACGGTGCTAAAAAAGATGAAACAGAAGGAAAAGGAAATGAGAATTCTCATGTTGTATCCTTTATTAGTAGTGTTAATCACTGATGTTTGCAACATATGATCTCAAAATTTGGTGTAAATCCTTAATTAAATGCATAGGGGCCTGGATAATGCAGGAAAAACTACGATTCTGAAGAAATTCAACGGGGAAGATGTAAACACGATTAGTCCAACATTGGGGTTTAATATAAAGACACTTGAACATAGGGGGTAAGTGGTCTAAATAACTTTGAACATTAGATGATTTATGGAATTATTCTCTTCAAGATTCAAAATAAACTTATGGGATGTTGGAGGACAGAAGTCTTTAAGGTCTTATTGGCGTAATTATTTTGAATGTACTGATGGATTAATATGGGTGGTGGATAGTGCAGATAGAAGAAGACTAGAAGATTGTAAGGATGAGTTGCATGTTCTACTTGTTGAAGAAGTAAGGAAACTAATTAGTAATCAAATTAGTTGAACATATTATTTAACAATAGTCTGTTTACAGAGACTTGCTGGAGCCACCTTGTTGATATTTGCAAACAAACAAGATCTTCAAGGAGCATGTTCAGCTGAGGAATTAAAAGATGTAAGTTTATTACTTTTCAATGACAAGTTAAAAGTGATTTGTATTACACTATTGCATTTTCCAGATCCTTGAACTGGATAAGATCAAAACGCATCATTGGCAAATAATGAATTGCAGTGCTATGACTGGTGAAAACCTGTTGTCAGGAATTGACTGGTTGATAAATGATATTGCAGTAAGAATTTTTACTTTAGATTAATAAAGTCAGCATTATTATTTATTAAATGGTCTTTCTTATTTAAAGTTTTCTTACTATAGCTGCCTGATTTATCAATTTAGTACTTTATTCTCCTAGACTAACACTTTTGACCAGACTTTCTGGTTCATTAGGCTCTACTTGTTGTGATTGGGATTTTTTCTTTGTCGAGCCTTCATTTTCGATATTTATCTTGGTCGTGATAAGTGAAGATTTTTGCAACACTGAAGAGTCAGTACCAATTGCTTTTTCCTCAGTTGTTGGACGAGGAGATCGTTCTTCCTCTGATTTTGTTTGTTTTCCTTTACCTTTACCTTTCTTAGGTTTTTTCTTTGGTGGTGGCGCGGGCTCAGTGTCAGGATACATATCCAGATAGGTTGTTCTCATAAGCTGCAAATCAATTTTACCCTTCTTCGCTGTGAAAGTATTAGCCAACATATCAATTAAATCAGCGTCTAATTTTATTTTACTCTTCTTTAACAATTTCTTTAGTGCATCAATTTCTATCATTTCTTCCGGCAAATTCCAGATAAACGCAGTGCTAAAAGCCCATAAACAAATTAAGATATGTACAAAAAAAGCAATAATAAATATTAATAGTTTACCCAAAATCAACTTTCTGTTTCTTCTTCGATTTTTGAGTTAAAAATCGACATCTATCAAAGAGGACTTTCTTCTTATCTGGGCCTTTAATTTTGTAGTTATTTAAAACTCCTTCAATCCTCACTTTCTTTCCAATACTTGTCAATTTTTCCCAAACCTACATATTTAGACGCTCTCTTAGTTAATGCTAAGTGAAAACTGTTGCTTACCGGTATAAAGTTTTTCTCTACAAAAACATTTTGCAAATCCATATATTCTAAAGATTTTTCTGGCTTTAATGTTGTAACTAACATCATTGCATCATCCGGTGTGATTAAATTAAATCCGAGATTAATACTTATTAAGGAATTATTGCCATTAAGCCCAGCCGTTATCATTCTTATTAATTTATCTTGAATCCTAAGTAACAATTCCTAAATAGGTCTTTCAAAATTAATCTATTTAGAAAATACCTATTAAAACTTAAATCCAAATGCTCAATTACATCGGAAGCTTTTAAATATTTAACTATTGGTCCCATATGTTCAGCCTTACTGATCCCATTCCAAGATAAATTTAAATACTTCAAACACCTACTGCCTGATAAACCATCGCACAAGTACTTAAGTGCTGCATGTAAATATGATAGTTAATTGTTAATTAATACTAGGAAAATAATCCTACCTTTGCCTGCGTATAAATCATTCCACGATAAATTTAAGTAATCAATGTTTGAGTCCTTTAGCAACTCTCCCAACTGCTTACAAGCTTTCTCGCCTATCATGTTATGTCCCAAATTGATTTTCTGGATGATTAGATTGTCCTTGATTCCCTCGATAAATGTAATAGTACCTTCATCCCCTAATTCGTTGTAACTCAAGTCAATCTCTTTTATTGATTGATTTAAGCTGAAGCCTTCAACACATTTCTGCATCCCATATGGTCCTAGACGACATTCACGTAAATTCAGGACTTCTATACTATTATTTTCCCTCAACATTTCACCAACATGAAATGCGCTAGTTGGTGATATCCAATTGTCTTGAAAGATTACATATTTTAAATGTGTATTCAGCATAATGCTATTTGTAAGGACTCGCCATTGATCATGAGTAATTCCGTAATACTGAAATGCATGATTTAATTCGTATTGAGGATAAGTTAATAGTTTAATTCCAACGAACTTTTAAATTTAATGTGTCTGTTCGCAATGAATTAGTTACTCTGGTTATTGGAGCAATCTTTAATTCTTTACACAAAGAACGATACTTGTCAATCCCCACATTATCAAAAACTATTTCTTGTTCTAATTAGTAATAAATAAATATTAATTATCATATAAACTACAACGTACTTTACTTAACCAACGTAGTTAAAGGCTTCATCAATACCGGGATCTTGCAACTCAGGAAAATGAAAAAGAATATGACGCAGTAACGAGCTTCTAGAAATTAAAACTTGCGCAAGACATTGAAAGGATTCTGTATTTTTATTAAACAAGTCTTCCAACTCGGCATCCGATAATGCTCTTAAGGCATCCGCAATTTCGTTCTCATCCAAACCTTCGAGATTTGAAATTGATTTCGGCAAAATTGGTCCCTGGCGTATTTTAACGCCTTCGATATCAAAATCATCCACGTTCAGCTGCACACTGTAGTCATCTTGCGATTCTTCATCCCCATCTAAATACTCTTCTTCCACGCTCATCTTCAAAAATAATATGCTGGATCGGCACTGAAATTAACATAACATTAGTGACCTGTCACGATATAAAACAATTTGATAGACTTTACTGAAAACTATTGTCAATCATTTAAGTGTGTTGTGATTGACATTCTATTTATTTATTTAAATAAATATAAAGTTTTAATCCATTGTTGGGGTATTAGGCCATAGCATAGTCACTGGTCCGCGGTTCGAACCTGGCCCCGGGTGCTTCCTGATTCATAATTCTTTCATTTAATAGTTAGGGACGAATTATGGAAGTATAAGTTTTAGTATCATGACGTCACAGTCCTCGTGGCCTCGTATATATGATAATAGACTAGTGATTCTAGGATATTGGGTTCGAATCCCAACTAAGACAAAATATTTCCAAGTAATACAAGTAAATTTAGATATATATATAAAAATTCGGCCATAACAACCATATTCCATAGCCTGATTAATAGAGCACCACCAATAATTACTTTAATTAGAAAGTCTTGGGTTCGGTCCTTAAGAAAGTCAGTTTCAATTCCCTGAATACTCGTCTGTAAACTTATATCCTACAGGATGCGTACATAGGCCCCATTATTAACTTTGAATGCCGTATGAATAATTAAGACTGTTGGGATGCTCGCCCACCCCAAGCTTCGCTCCCCGGCAGACCGACCTCGATCAGAGACAGGTTCTAACTGCCTCCCCATTCCCGATTTTCGTTAGCAATAGGCCTCGGTTTCTAATATCAATTATTGGAAGCGGCGCTCCCAGCAAATATGAATGGGAAACCAAATATTTTATTACAGGCTTATCAGCTAATTGAATGACCATTCTATTCAGACCACTGATATTGTTATTGTTTTCAATTATTACAGAAACACCTGTTAGGCGCGGTGATTTGAATCTTAGACAACCCAGCCACAGCAATCACTGTACCAACTAGGCTATCAATAACTTTTCAAGTAATATGATAAACCTTCTATTACAGTCCTTCATTAAACCTCTTGATAAAGAATCTTAAAATAACTTGTTTAATGTTAATGTAAATTTACCTCAAACTTGTTCGTTGTCACCAGCAGAGCGTCCTCTTTTTATTCAAGAATTTTTAATTGAATATGCTAGATACATATCATATATTTATCTGGAAATAAAGAACATTTTAAACAATAGCATAACTCAGCAACCAGGCATGCAAGGAACACGTGTGTTTAATCGGTGTAATTCGCAGTGTTTCTTATCTGCATATCAAATTTAAGCTAAATTAACTCTTAGCTTCCTGTTTTGGATAGTCTTTGGACTGGACCAGACCAGTGGATTCAATGAAAAATATTTAAAGTTTCTCCACTTATAAAAAATAAGTGGAAAAAACATTAATTATTCAAATAATTTATTTAAACATAAATTGAACAAAATAAACTCTCATTGGAATTCTATATATATAATTGCTGCTTATTCAATCTAAGAAGTTTCCATAATGTTATATTGTGTGAGATGTTGCCTATGATTCAGTGGAACTATTTTCAACAATTTTGCGACCAAGGAGGTCATATTTAACTTCACCTCTGCAATCATCATCACTATCTGAATCAGTAGTATCATCAGAGCTTGAATTATCATAGCAGCCTAATCCAGGTAATACTCCAGCACATCTGAGAGCAGAAGGCATAGTGATGACATTCACATTAGTCTCATGTTCAATTTTTCTCTTCTTAATGTTTTCTTCCTTTTTCACAACTGCACCTTTTAGTAATTTTACTTGTGATCGTTTATTACCCAAGTTTACATTTGGTTTTTTCACTGGCGCCTTATGATCCACTGTTTCTTCCTGTAAGCTAGCAACTCTATTACGAAAGTCATTTAATTCTTTTTCTTCCTCCTCAGACTTTTTAGAATCTGCAGCAAGCTTGGTTTTATCAACAAGTTCTAGGAAATCCACTTCATCATTATCTAGTCCGCGTATCATATTTTCTGTAAATTAATGGATTAGTATATCATAAACTGAACCAACCCTACTTGCTTAATTTGTGTGCTTCCTGGTATTCCAAGTCTTTCTTTTGCTTCTGCTCTTGAAGTCGATCAAATAAACTACGATTATCATAAGGCTCTTCAGGTCGTTCTACATAACAATGGTATTTAGAAAAGTATTAGCAATTGATAGAAATATATCCTAACCTATTGGATCACTTGCAGACCTTACTCTTTCCCATTCTTCTTGCCTCTTCTTCCTAATGTCTACAGCTTCAGCTTCTGTTATAAATCCAGAACTCATCTTAAATCGTTTTATTATCGTATGTACACCAACGGGAAGACAACAATACACACACTAAAATTTGACGTACGTTGGCACGCAAGCATGTATTTATTTTCTTTACGAAGGCTCAGTAGAGATCATATGTTGTTGTCCGTCAAACAACTTCACTCAACAATCGGTTGTGGCGCTACTAATATGCCCGTAATTCCAAAGTTGACCATGTGGTCTTGGCATCTAATTTATCAAAAGTATTTAAATAGCTTAAAACCATAAGAGACTGCGTTGAACTGTGTAGAGTACTGCAGGATAAAACGTAATGAGACGCAGCGCAACGCGGCTGCGAATCACTACGAATGCGGATTTGGCGGATTTATGCGGATGTGCGGATTGATGCGGATGATTATTCGGCTTAACCCACGCATCCACATAAGAAACAGCTGATTTTATATGAGTTTCCGACCAAGTTGGTCGGAAAGTTTCGCTGATGGCATTCGGACATCGAAGCTGGTACTGCGCAATGCATGATGCGTAAAGGAGTAATCCTAATAGGTCCTCGGCGTTTGTGTTTTTCATACTAATTGTTTTGGCGGTGTTGATATTGTGAACTCACTTTACGTGCAGTTAATAAGTTTATTTAAAAAAACCGGTTATTTAACACCCATATTAACAAAAGTATATATGATAAACCATGGCAAATCACTACGAAGTTCCTTCTTGGTAAGTATAACCCCTATTATATTAAGGTTGTAAGGTTATAAGAACATAATTATTTGTTAGGGCTGGAAAACCATCAGTTGGTTTGCATTTGGATGTTTTAAAAGGAGATAAACTTATACAGAAGCTTATGATTGACGAAAAGAAGTGCTACTTGTTTGGACGCAATGCCCAGATGAATGATTTTTGCATTGATCATGCATCATGTTCAAGAGTACATGCTGCTTTAGTATACCACAAACATTTAAACAGAGCATTTCTTGTTGACCTAGGAAGCAGTAAGTTGTTGAATATTCTTCAATTATCAAAGTTGTAATGTTGATTTTGTAGCCCATGGTACATACATTGGTTCACTAAGATTGGAAGCTAACAAACCAACACAATTGCCCATAGACTCCAGTTTTCACTTTGGTGCTTCAACAAGAAATTATGTTCTAAGGGAAAGACCTCAAGCCAGTAACAGACCCATTATTGATGAAATTGAGAAAGCTGGGCAAGAAATTGATGGTGGCTTACTTGGCTTACCTGAGACAGAAACAGAACTTGATGTAACTACTTCCTAGTGCATCCAATATCAAAGTTATTAATTCATTTTTGTTTTAGAACTTGACTGAATTTAATACTGCACATAATAGAAGAATATCCATGTTAGGCATAACAGATGATACAGAAAAGCGCAATAACAACAGAAAACAAAAACGCAGAGGAGTATCATTCAATGAAGATGAAGAAATTATCAATCCCGAGGATATCGATCCTACCATAGGACGCTTTAGAAATTTGATACAAAGCACCGTTTTACCCACCCAAAAACGACAAAAATTGAGTGAATCAATTTGTATTTCAAGCTTGGAATTTAAGATGCCAAAAGCAGTGCATAGTTCTATTCCGCAATTATATCAAGACTTACCTCCAGAAACGAAGTCATCTGCATCCAATTCAAATATTTATAGTTCGTTGGGAACGCGTCTGGGAATGAATATTCCAAATCCAGCACCGGATGTGGATAATGAACCATCATTCATCCAAACTAACAATAGTGGCCCACCAAGTCAGCAACCAAATGATGCGTTAGAACCAAAGAAGAAGAAATATGCCAAGGAGGCTTGGCCTGGAAAAAAGCCACAAGCGTTACTTGTCTAAAAACGAATTCTTTTCATATTTTTGCTAACTTTTCGAACGAATAAATCAAATATTGTTACAAACATTCAAAAGTATAATATGAACAAAATTGTGATAATATTACTTACTGTGTGCAAAATTGAGGAAATAAGAATGAAATAAGAAGTTCATAAAACTGAAATGAATTTCAAATTAATATACCTACCTCCAATTTTGTTTTTTACTATATTATGAGTTGAGTGTTTAGTATAATTTATTTACGTTAATGTACTAAGAATAGCTAGATATACTGTTTCAAGTATATATTAAAGTTTGTTTATGATCTAGAGAGTAAATATTTTTATTTTTTAACCTTTAAAATGTTTTCAATTGAATGTGAACAATGTTTATTCACAATCCACTCTCATCCATAAAACAAAGTATGAATTAATTTCCTTACTATGTTCTAAATTAATTAATATACTTTTGTATTATCAATATCACTTTTTGGAATTTATATACATAAAAATATTATTATTAAAATATTATCACAAGTAAAAACACGCGAAAATTAACTTGTAGTTGAGCTCTCTGTATTAACTGATTCCCTTCCTAGGGAATTACTGGGTGATTGTGCATTCTGCTCAATTAGACGACGACGCTCTCGATACATTGACACACGCATGTTTTCAATGCGGTGATAGCGGAGCATCTTCAGCAAGGATAAAACACAGAGTCCTACCCAAACTGTAACTGAACCCCAGAGTCCAAACTAAAATGAAATAAACCCTATGCAATTGTCATTAACATTAAATCAATATTAATATCATACCTGTGCTGTTCCCAACTCTATATAATAATGAGATGTATCAATCTGATCAAGTTTATCAATTGCCTGACCTGCAGCTATTTCACAAGATGGAAATCTTAATGTTACTGTATCACACCAGACCATAAATCCAAGTGTGATCATTAAAGCAGCTGTAATAGTTGCAGCACATGCAATAATATTTAAAAGGACATCAATGAATGCTGATAAGAATGTGCTATCCTGGCCTCTATGCAGTAGAATGGATAAACGATATATTTGAATGCCAGAAATAACAAACAGTGCAACACCCACAAAAATTGTATAGTTGCAGTATGCTTGAGAGGCCCAATCTACTTTTAATTGTCCGTCAGTTTCTTGCCATACTCCGGTAGAAAACAATAAACAATGACCCCTAAAGCAACGATATAAAACTGGGTGCAAGCTAATATTATGTCTCACCTGAATTCATCTTGGTGCATACTCATGGGCACAATGATACATATTGATAGAATAAATGCAACTACGTAACCCGCAACTTGGCTTAAAAGAACTATATTTCCTATAGCCATTTTCCTTCACGTCCTTTAAAAACCAAATACGTAAATGTACGTACTATTACGGGTGTAAGCAATCGTAAAGCATAAATGAAAACAAAAAGGATTTATATATATCTCGAAGTTGTCGAGCACTAGATGCCTCTAGTTGAAAGTCTGATTCCATTGGCTAATATAAATTAGTACTCATATTATCGAAGGAATTCAAAACTTTCAAGAAATATCGGCAGATAAAAATAAATATAAATTCAATATGCTAATGTATTTACTGATCACTTAAGCCTTAATTTAACTAAAATAATTAAAGTTAACTAATTCTTAACCTTTAGATTTCTCATAATTGTTAAATGCCAAGTATGTTGACCAAATACTTAAAGGACGCATGTAACCAATTGACCTATAATTATCCTTTTGATATAAAGCCTCAGGCGTTTCATAACTAAGGCCCAAGCGTTGGGACATTGTTCGATATAAACCACCAGCAGTCTGCCATGCTTCGTTCTCCATTCCCTAAAAAGCAAAAAATTATATGCACCGCCACACTTTAAATTTATTTACCTCTTGAAGCATTGATGCAGCTAAACTGTATGTTACTCCAACCCAAACTTCCTCACTTTGGATGCTAATTACATCAATTTTCCCGTTAGATAACATTCCGTTAACAGCTCCCATTTCACCATTATTAAACTTCATTACATTATTTTCAAATATAGTACGAAGGGAGGAACGAACTTTATCTTCAGGAAATACTTCATAATTACATCCACACGACTTTAAGTACCAATGACCACATAATTGATCAGCCATATAAACTTCGCCCTCTGGCCTTGTTGTTGTATCGAAATTATAACATTTACCATTCCATAATTTACGTTCGAACGCTTTTTTGCCTTTGTCCAGAATTTTCTGATAATGTTCTTTGTCTTCACTCTTTCCTAAATAATCGCACATTACAGTCATGGCGTATAGCGCAGCTAACCAAAGACCTCCGCAATACGCGCTAAAATATGAGATATATTAACACAGGTACGAACCATTTACAAAATTATGTACCTAGGCCCTTTCATGACCCACGTATCAAACGTTTGATCGGGAATCCCTGAATTTTCAATAATACCATCGTTGTCACTATCAAATAACTCAGACTTTGCCATTACTTTAGTAAGCGCTTCATACATGTCTTCTGCATATTGTCTTTTATCAATATCAATACTAATCGAAAAATCTCGAAACACTTGCAATACAAACTTGGTGTTCAAATCACGCCATTGACTTACATCATGAATATTATACGCATTAATCGTGCCAAATGCATCTTCATCTAAATATGGCATTAGTTAATGACTCTTTACCAAGTTTTAAGAGAATTACTTTACCTGGATCGCCGAAATCATGAGGCACTGAATTTGGTACTTTTCTCTCAGAACTGTGTCCATTATACAACTCACTAAATTTGGTCTTTATTTCCAAAAATATAGAATCCTTAAAGTCATACTGAATGCATTGTTGTAATTTTGGCCAGTTCAAAACAAGTGCATACGATGCGTAGAAATGAACATCGTATGTGTTGTACATACGATACTCGTGACCTTCCAAGTATCCAAATTGCCCATACTCTAATCTAAAAAATCAACATAATAAAAAAACATCAACTAAAATAGGCATATTTTAAATACCTTGGATCCTTCTCAGGCAACTGAGAGGCTTTATACTCATCCAATAAGAACCACACCGAACCTCCATCCGACACAAAATATGTCTCATTAAATAACGCACACTTGTACCATTCTGGTAGCCGGGAATTGCTTAACACAGGCTCTTGCCAGTTATGAATATCTTCTTCCCACTTGGCGTAATTTTGAAAAGCATAATCGACCATCTTCAACGCTCCATCGGTACCGAAGAATTTGGTGTAATATTTCGTAAATTTACGTGTTTTGTTCGCAAATGAAACAGTTGGCATATCCCACACCAAAGCGTAATCAATAGTATTCTGGGAATTCGGTGAGACCATGGTTTGAGCTGCTACACCAACAGCAAGTTCACCAAATACATTATTAGATAACTTGTCGCCACCTTTTGGAAACCTTCCACTTTCATACAACTGATTCCATACTCCTTTACCATCTGATTGAGGATTGAATTTAACACATTTTGAAACACTTACATGTGGCTGACTTTTTACTGCTATTGAATATGAGCATGAGGCTTTATCAATAGTATGATACAAAATTACTCCCTCAGAGTTTTGATACTTAAATGGCTTTGAACTAGAAGTTGCTAAATTTACAAAGAATTATTGTTTGAGTCGCACATTCAAGGTGTTATAACTTACATTTAGAATCGATTTTTGGAACGCCTATACCATTTTTAAAAGTTAGTGAAATGGTAACATGTAGTTCTTCACTTGAGACATTTTCAACATTCCATAGAAATACTGTACATGGCATTGAAGAGTCCTTATAATTGTGAGGAATAACAGGACTCACCTGTCTACAAACTAATTTAATACCATACTCTGACAAATCATATTCTGTCCATGCTCTGGGAAATAAACCAGTGTACTTGCATTTTGCACCATCAATTAATGATTTCCAAGCACTAAGATGTTTTGATTGTCTTCTGTGATAAAAATAAAAAATGATATTACATAGCTATAAATAAAAAACAAAGGATTACTTACTGATAAGTAGATAACAAGCTTTGAAATATTGTAGTTTGATTTTTATCTCTTATTGTGATAATGAATTGATTTGCATCAATTACCCCATAATCATATAGACCAGGACGTAATTGATATCTGCAAAATTCACCTTTGTATCCCCTGCCAATTGTACCTGACCCAATGCCACCCATAGGAACCCCATATATTTGTTTAGAATTCATCACATGGATATAATCCATGTTTGGGCGATGTCCATGCCAAACACACTTAATATAATACCAGAGATATCTGTAATGAATGAAGGAATTAATTTAAATCTCAGAATTACATTGCTTTGTTACCGTAATATCAAAGAAAGCATGCTTAACACTTGATGCAAAGTAGGCACTCTGTTCTGAGACCATTTCTCTGGATACACATGGTTCAATTTTAACTTCAAGCCGTACTTCGGCACACGCGTTATTTCTTCACGATCAGCATTCATGATTGACACTTATCAACTGACAGTACTATCAGAGAAATCAACGCATCTCTAGCTTTGTTGTGATTGCTATAAAACTGCACACCACTGCATTTATACACACTGGTAAATACACTATGGTGGGGTTATCTACATCTAAGTTACAACATAAATTTATCTGAAATTGCAATAAAAATAATTTGTGTTAACAAATTATGTATATGAGGACTAAACGCCTTGATAAGATCACTTTACCACATTTGCATTTCACTTATAAATTATTCATGAAGTAAAATAAGTGAGGTTCAATAACACAGATAATTGGGTGTTACACTCCATTTTATTTACATTTAATATCCCATGATAATTAATTCATTGGGATCAACTTACATATATATATAATCTTATAGGAATGTGAGATTAATGCACTTATCCAATGAAATTCATTACCACTAAATGTAAAATGACATGTGCAAACATAAAGTCAGCAAATCCTCGCTCTGGACTTATACCATAGAATTGGTTCTTATTCTCTGGATTAACTTGCAATCTTAAACAAACTAAAACCCAACAATCATTTACATGCTTTGTGAGAGTATATGTTGTGTTAATACCTGCCAATACGAAACAGCTAACTGTTGATATAAAACCGCTGAGAAATGAATTGAACGGAAACGTGCCTACCATTAAACAGTAGAGAAATTGCACAATACCGGTGAGAAGAATATAGAATAAGTATGCGTCAATTATCTTCAGTTTTTTAGGGGTCTTCTTCGTGTAATCATTGTAAAATTTGCCCACTACTTCAGTAATATTCTTCATTTTGAATCACAACACTTTACCTCTACTGCTGATAAACAAACACGTAAGCGCCGGTACAATATGACAGCGATGACAGCTGATGACGGAGGAGCAGAATGACCAACCCTATCATTTAACGTTATCAAATATAACTAAAAATTATTTAGGGCAGAAGATTTAAATAATATACCTAGAGATTTTAAAAAACAAGCGATTTTAAACCTTAATAATAATATGCTTTTTAAATAATATCACACACAATTTTTCATGTAAAATATACCTGCTGTTTTTGACAGATACAAACATTGCAATCAGATGTTTTATGACATTGACGACTATTTCCACATATTTTGAATGGAAAGAAGCTATTATTATGCTGGATGGGTTTACCTGAGTCGACCCAACAAAGACAAATTTTAGTTTAGCCGTGTTATTCGTGTGTGAGGTGGTTGTGCGGATTTGTTGCGTGTTGAGCAAAATGTAATAGTCGTGCATCATGGCTGAGGAAAGGGGCTACGTTTCTTTTCATTGCCAGAAATGTTTAGCGCCGTTGAAACTCGATGATTCACTCAATTCTTTTGGAGAACACACGCTAGCTGAATTAACACGTAATTCTGCTGCATATTCTACAAAGAAAAACTATACTAATTATGTGTTTATCAATGCTATAGTGCCAATCACTTCAACGCCAGATGTGGATATTGAATCTCAGGCGACTAGCTTTGACAATTATGTTCACCCATGCCAATTATCTGATTCAGCAAATGGAGCTAATGGCTTTATGCTAATATCAGATGGTGAAGAAGTGAACACTTTAGGCAAACAGTTGGAGGTAATTTCAATCATGACTCATGCTTATTTCAGCACATTTATTATGACGCAAATTTTAGGCAAGAGCAGCTTTATTTGACACACTATCAGGCCATTCTAAAATTGATCATCCCTTATGTGAAGAATGCACAGACGCCTTGTTAGATATGCTGGAAATGGAGCTGCAATTAGCTGAGAGCGACTACAATGACTTCAGTCAATACCTCAAAAAGCTAGAAGCTGAAAGTGGTGAGCCAAACCTTCATGATCTTCAAAATGAATTAAAGAATTTAATATCTGAAGAAGAGAAGTACATGACTGAACTGCAGGATAAGGATCAGGAAAACAAAGCGACCCTTGCGGCGCTTGCTGAGCAGGAAGAGGAAGCCCGCCGACTTAATCAAGAAAGTGATAAATATTGGAAAGAATATACACGACACCGTTACGACTTCATGGCTGTTGAAGACGAATATCGAAGGTAAAACAAATACGTACTGTTTGTGCACTAATTAATTCACTTTCTTGCAGTTTGGAAACACAACTGTCGTATGTAAATTCTCAGCTGGAAAAGCTAAAAAAGACGAATGTTTTCAACGCTACTTTTCACATTTGGCACTCCGGCCATTTCGGGACCATAAACAATTTCCGGCTGGGACGCCTGCCAACTGCACCTGTCGATTGGACAGAAATCAATGCTGCTTGGGGACAAACAGCTCTTCTGTTAAACGCGCTCGCACGGAAGTTGAATTTTACGTTTAGCAAATACCAGCTGGTGCCGTACGGTAACCATTCCTACATCAAAGTGATTGACGAGGAAAAAGATCTGCCGCTATATGGATCCGGCGGATTCCGGTTTTACTTCGATCCAAAGATTGACTCCGGCATGGTTGCCTTCCTCAATTGCCTGCAGCAGTTCAAGACGAACGTCGAGAATGGTGACAAACAGTTCTCATTACCATATCGCATGTCGAAGGGTGGGAAAATAGAAGACAACAATACTAATTACTCCATTAAGTAAGTGCCTCAATTGCTTTTCAAATCGTGCTTCTATTAATTCATTGCTTTGCAGGGTGCAATTCAATTCTGAAGAACAATGGACGAAAGCGTTAAAATTCATGTTGACGAATCTGAAGTGGTGCCTGGCGTGGATCTCGACAGATTTCCAAAATGAAACCGTATGAAATAAACGTCTCCCTTCAAAATTTCGTTCTTCATTCAAATTAATGTTTTTAATTCATGTGTAGCAGAGTGTAATTCTATGCATGCGTGTCGTTTTTTATAAGAGGTAACGAACTTTTGGTGAGATCAATATGCTTAACTTTAGATGCAACAGAAAACTATTATGAATGTAATGCTAAGGAGAGAAACGATAAAGAATTTAAGAGATATTAATAAAAATTTAATAATTATAAGTTTCACTCTTAAATATTTACTATTTCACATGAAATCTTCGTGCTATTTTCCTTGGATATTTGTATCCGCACATATTTTCCCCCAGAGTAGCCCTTCACTAATCTCTCTGGATTAATAACTGTACAACCAGATATATTCTGTCAAATAAAATACAATGTTAACTCATAAATTCAAGTAAATATCAGGATACATTACCTTTACAAAATGATGAAAATTTGAAGGAACTATCAAAATGTGAGGCGAAGTTTCCATTAATCCATAATGCTCCATTAAACTGTAGTCAATTGGCAGTTTATTATCAATGGATTGCAAAGGATAAAACGATCGTTGATGAAGCAAATGTTGTGATAAACGTGACATACGATCAAGCCCACCAGCAGGCCATGCCACTTCTTCTTTGCACAAGTTGAATAAAATATCTGAAGTAGTAACTGCGATCTGAACACCCTGAACATCGAGAATACATGGGTCTGAGACACATAACAAGTTTGGAAACTTTGTTTGCATTTCATAAGGCGGTGTTGGATACACTGGAAAGTGATGAACATCACGCAATGAAGATACGATAACAACTTGAATATTTGTGCTAGAAATCATAAAATAATTAAACTCATTATCTAACGTTTACATATCAAGTACATACTTTTCCAACGGAGCCATAATGCTTTCTATAACGGAATAGAAGAAATTATCAAACGCTTCTGTCATAGAGTGAACATTTGAATGTTCACAATCAAGAAATGGTCCGCCCAGTAATAAAACATGAGGTCTTATTTCCAAGACAGTCTGCAGCAAATCTTGCAGTGGTTCATACAATAAATTATTTTGTAATGTGAAAGGTCCCGAGGCAGATATTATTTGAATTTGGTCTAGAATTAAATCCACATATTATATGCATGCATGAATTGAGAAAAAACAAAGTACCTGTTTCTAATTTTTGTACAGGCGTTTCAAACCCATCCGTAAACAATTTCTCCACTTGTAAAACGCCTTTAATTAGTTTCCCCTGCGCGATACACACTTGGCCAGGAAAGAGCGAGTATGAAGATAATTGTGAAAGATTCAATGGTATTCTCTCACCATTTGAATAATCACCACTGGGCAACTCAATCATAGCAGATTTGGCATTTAATTTCCCAGCACCATCAGTAACTATAACCCCATAACAAGTACCCTAGAAAAACCATCTAATTTATACATTGAAACAGAACAAAATTCCTCTTTTTACTTCAAAGGCCTTTCTATCAAAATGCTCATCAAGCGTAATGTTGTTCTTAGTTGCAATGAGATTTGCTATGTACTCAATTATTCCAACTTGACAATCTCTTTGTTTATTTAGATAACAATGCATATGAGTTGTATTTGGTTGCAGCCATTGTGATTCATCTCCAAAGAGTTTAACATTGATTGGTGTCATACATGGTGAGTATTTCTGTTTATCTCCATGTGTATAAACAATTTTGCCAGCAGATTCTCTTTGGGAATAGTCAACAACCTGTGACCTAGCCAAATTTCATTATGATTCGCGCCAAACAAAAGCACAAAGCAAACTTACAATGAAATTTCAGTAGACACATCTTGAGTGAAGGATTGGCTCAGTGATTGACTTTGGGTTAGCTGACTTGCTGGAGTCTGCAAATAAACATGACTTTAGCCCTAGTTAAAAATTATCTAACACGGAAATGGATCAATTACAAAAGTTCTTGAAATGCTGAGCTTGGCAAAAATCGGACAGACGAGTAAGGATCTAGTCATGAATCAAACAACAACACACACTAGATCTTACCAATCTGCTGGAAATTCGCACAAATGTATCGACGACATTGGACCTTGATATTGCTCAGATTTAGTTAATGAGTATGGATCTAGTCACGATCAAATACACGGGCACTAGATCAGCACTCATTAACTACAACTGATTACAAATCTATGAAGCTAATACGTGTGTGAACAAGATTCACTCTCTTAACGATTTTCACGTGCTTTTGTTAGCTTAGCATTAAGCAATTGTATTGCGTCCTATACTAGATAAGCAGTAGCAAAATGACACAATTATTATAGCAAAAATATATTGTTTACGTTTTTGTATGTGATGTATGTTGATGTAACATTAACAATCTCGTATTTCCAGCTCGTCCAGAGCAATCTCCGACGCTAACGATAACGGCGTTCAAATAATGCATCTTTTCTTGATGACTCTCGCCGGCTGAATTGAATCAACAGGTGGGTTGATTAACACGGGCAATACCACAACATACAACGAACACTTTTACGTCTTGATTAAAGCCCACCAATCGCCAAAGAATATTAAAAACGCGCCTTCTATGTGAACGCAACACACTTTACGCGAGATGAATGCTAGCGTCTTCCAAGCGAATGCTGACAAATGGCGGCTAAAAGAATAAAGAATAAGGCGGCCTTGAAACATTTCTGAGAAACGCAACACGGACTGCACTGCGCAACTACGACAGCGTGTTTCCAGCCTTGTTATACAAGCGCCAGTATTAAAGCGAAAGCGAGATGCAGGCAAGTTTTATTATGAGCAAAACGGTCGGACATCCCCGGTCGGAAAAAAATATACGAAGGCGAACAAAGAACTCACTTTGAAAATATTTTCCTTTTCGTCTTTTTTATTGCCGAACACTCGATTTGCGAGCAAAGCTACACCGAACCGCGATGAGAATTGAGAGGCAATCAGCAAAAATAACTTACCTGATAGCTTGGTTTTGGCGTACTTTTTGGAGTCGAGTTATTTCTGCAATGAAACAAAACAATTCCTAAGCTATTTGTGCTGACAGATGCGGAATTCTATTATGAATACGAACGTTTTTGGTACGGGCTTCTTGCGCTCAGGAGTTTGTACTATATTTGTGCTTGCTACACTTGTATTTCCTTTGTTTTTAGCGAGCTCTTTGCGTTCGAGGAACCCCAAACCTTCTAGTGTTGGCGGCGCATTTTTAAGATGCGATATCGTAAATGCAGCCCAACAGTCCACAAGTTCTTCTTCTGTGATCTTATAAGATATACACAATTCAAGACCTATTCAAAGCATTGTTCATTTTGTATGAGAAGTGGGTTAATAAACCTGTTGCTTTTTTTACTTACACTTTGCGATGATATTATCGTCCGGATTTAATCCAATAAATGCAAAACTCTCCACTAACTTATCTACACTAAAAGATGCCATTTCTTGATATAATTACATCGACTATCACTAAAAAATCTAACAATAAACAACACTTAACTGGTAAACGGAATCGGCGCGAAATAACTGCCTTCGAGGTTATGGTTTATCCAATACCAACCGCAGTACAGTACAGATTCCTACAAATGATGGCGCCGACTCACAATTGTATAAATATCCAATACTCAATAAATCCGATGTTTAAACTTTACTACGAGTATGTGATGTTAATGTTTAGCTTTTTTATTTTTACGCTTATTTTTCAACTCTTCTATAATAGTTGGTAATTTGTTCAACAACTGCTCTGCACTTAAATTAAAATCATGATCAACCCAAAAGTTTCTCAATTCTTGCAAAACTTCTCCCATGAAAGCTCCAGCTTCAACACCTTGTTCTTTTAGCATGCTACCAGTTACTGGCATCTTTGGCAATTCCCATTGCTCAAACTCCTGTACATGAGGAGAATTCATATACTTGAGTAACTCAATAATATATTCCTTGCTATTTTTGTTCTTGCTTTTAATGGCAAGACATTTATATGGATGAAGTAATCGAATATCACATGTCGACTTCCTGTGTGATACCAAAAATAATAATAAATCTCGGTCATAGACAGAGAATTTAAGTCGAGCATTTAATGCCATAGCTTGTTCTAGAGATGTAATAAGAGCTGAAAGCCAAGTGATGGGATGCATGTTGTTTTCACCGCATTCATTGATTAATCTATCTAACTCCGATTGATTGCAATCCTCTGGTAAACCAATGTATGAAGCGCAATTGCAGTCAATTATTTTCTTAAGTAGCTGACCATCAAAATTGCCTTCCAACATTTTTTTAAGTTCGACCCAAATACGTTCACCACTAATTTGCGCCAGACCACTGGCGTTTTCCTTAATTGCAGTTAATGTAACTTCGTCATGGTTATCAGGATGTTCTGCAATACGTCCGTAAAAGCGAAAATATCGCAGAATTCTTAAGAAGTCCTCTTGGATGCGTGTAACTGCATTTCCTACGAAAGCGACGCGGTGATTCTTTAAATCATCGTAACCATAGAAGTAATCGTAAACTGAACCATCAAGTCCTAGAAATATTAATTAAAATAAATAATTATTAAATTACAAAATAGTATCAAGTACCTAGGAACATTGAATTTATTGTTAAATCCCTTCTATTAGCATCCAAAAGCCAATCTGTTGTATATTGAACCTCAGCATGTCTGCCATCAGTTACCACATCAATTCTTAATGTAGTAACTTCAAAATTTTCTTTATCATTAATTCTTGGTGTTATGGTCCCATGTTTCTCTCCATTAGGATTTATCATTCTGACTTCCTCCTTTGTGAACATTGTTTTCATATCTTCTGGCGTAGCAGTTGTTGCAAAGTCCAGATCCTTAGGGTGATTACCTGATAATAAATCGCGTACCGCACCACCAGCAATACGTATTTCATATCCATACTTTTTAAATAAATTAGAAAGGGTATCAAGTTCATCTGTGAATATAGATTTGAATTCATCTGAATCTAACTTCATTATCACCGGGTCTTCTCGGTGTTTTGGTGCCATTTTTCGATAGTGTTCTAGATCTACTTTAATTAATGAAACAGGACTATACTAAAACATTTAAAAGGCGTTTACAATGAGAATTGCTTGAGGTGTTAACTTACATATCTGCACGTGGGATAACAAATAAGATTTCGAGCAATACCACATCTATATATTAACCGGCTTACTAACATGCCTTCAAATCACTGTCACAAAATATTATTAATTGCAATTTTAAGAACTAAATTTCATAAAATTTCGAATAGTCACATTTGGTTATGTTGAGGTTACATGTGAAATGTCAAAACGAGGTCACAGCGCCCCCAAAGTTAGGTGTTTAAATCATATTCAATGTCGAGTCTCGTACGCGTAATTTAAACTTATTTCCTTTAGGTGTTTATATTTAATTACACTGCGATTTATTCAGACAGGATGTACCGAATAAGCGGAGATAATATAATTATTCATTTCCTCACGCTTTTACTGCAGTTCTACACTGCGTCATTAACTTCATATCCGGTTAAAATGTCCTTATCAAGTGCAATCACTACCAAATAATCAACTATCACCACATTAAAACTTCAATTTCAATAAATACAGTCTATATAGGACGATGTGATTTTATTATATTGGTGTGTACAATTAGTGTATTGGAAGTCAATCTCAAAATTACTGCTTACAGTAATATTCCTTCAGTTGAATTATTTCAGCGCATAATTAATTGCACTAAAACAACAACTTAATAAATGAATGCCAATAACGCAAAATGCATTTGCGACATCAAGGCAAGTTAACTTTCATAATAACTAAGAACTTAATGTAAGCCTTAGCATGTGTATATATCTTTCATTTCATCAAATAAACATATTTTGTATTATTTAAAATAAATTAAATCTAACGCTATAACGTCGCTCGCTTAGAGATAACGCGCAAGAGTGCATGTGAGGAAATGTGCACATATTAGTCTAAGTTACTTTGAGTCAAGAGTATGCACCATAAGATAACTAGAAGTAAGAAGAATCATTTGAATCATAATTAAATCATTCATTCAATAACAACAACCGCAAATGAGTACTGAGTGTTCATGTACAAAGTGCAAGAATTGATGGCGGAAACGCGCGAATTCAGATATTTGAAAAGTAAATAAAAATAAAAAGATTTCAAATCATAAAACACTCTTAAATCTCTCAATAATATCACAAATGGCTTTAAACAGCTACGACTACATAATAATAATTATAATGATGCACATATACAGCAGATCGATAACAATTAGTGTGGATGCCTTTTACGCTACCTACGCAATTACAAAACAAAACTCGAGCCATGGAAGTTTTTCTGTTATTTCAATTATGTATTGTTTTGCTTGCCTACAACGCATTTATAATATCGTTTTTGTTCTGCCATCCGGTATGTCATTTGTTTGCATATGCGGTGTCCCGCACACACATCGGATACTCCTATTATTTAGTTTATGTTACCTGTATATCAATAATTGTTCAATTGTGATATGGTATCCTGGTGTTCTATACTTTTCCTTTTAATACAGATTTATGGCGTTTTACGAGTTAATCGTTAACTCCATTTAATATCGTATCCTTTCCAATTGAGATTCGGCGCTAAGTAGACTGTACGGTTTTTATAAGTAAATGTGATGACACCTTTGTACGCCGTTCTAGGAACACCGCTCTAAAAACATAAAAACAAAGTTTACGTGATAATTTCTGTAAATTTACAAAATTATCTAACTGTGCTATATTTTTATAGCTTAAACTGTATTTTTATCGAACAATTTCATGAGTAACCAGTTGAAAACGTCAGGAGTCGAATATGCATTACAAAGTGAAAGTAACATTAAAAACTCGTTAATGACAAAATACCCACGTATGCGCATAGCACACTCGTTATCAGTTGGTTAATGCATTAGCGTTATCATGAACGTGAGCTTACCCTAAAATCATCCATCAGACCCAACATTTTCGCCGTTCGCTTGAACGACTCTTTCGTGTAGTAGACGAGACGCACTGGGCCTTCGTGAGGAATTTTGTTGTCCTTAAGTTCGGGGTAACTGACTACAGCACTTTGGTATACGGTATTCACGAAATGCTTATCATAAATATCCTTAGTTAAGTAACTCATATTCATTTTGGAGAAAGGCACATATTTCTCGTTCAGCTTGATGTACTTCAGGTGCTTTTCGTAGAAAAGTCCACTGAAATTTGACATTTCCCCACTATATAAAACACCTATCGCATCGATTATTATGCTTACTCACTTCGAGACTCCAACTTTACCGAATGTGCGCGTTCGAGAAATCTCCGGGCGAATGCAAGCTCGCTCGCGCCGTTGTTGTGGCTGTCGAATCCAATCATCCCAATATGAGCGCGGCCATTTCGGTGCCAGCTCTTGCCACAATGCCTTCGTGAGCATCCACCCCAATCCCGGAAAGAAATCGGTGCGGTAGAGTTTGTCCGGTTGCTTTTCATTAATCAGACCGATCTTTCCATTATCATTCCACGCCGAAATGCACCACAGTGTGGGATCCCGTTCCAGCAGCGGGTATGTGCCAAGGAAGTACTCGAAAAAGTCTGGAGCAATATCCAAGTCGTCTGAAAACAAATCACTCGCAATGACACGTATTTAAACAAGTTCTGAGAACAATTACCTTCGACAATTATGACCGAGTTGAAGTTGAAGTTAAAGAATATCTCATTGAGCGCCCAACCGTAATGTCGCGCAATTTTGAAATAGCCGCGAAACTTTTTCTCCTTCAACGGCACCTCGATCTCCTTTTGGTCCGGCTGCTGAATTAGCGATACCTGTGGAATGTATTTGCTAATGACCTGACGCGTTTCCGCATCGTTGCAGTCCTAGAATGAAATGACATTGAATTCTTTAGTTCATATAGTGTCGAAAGTGCTTTAAATTATGAAAAAAATGTTTATTGAAACGCTAACGAAAAGCGTGCAAAAGGTTATCAAAATTCATGAGTATTTTAAACACATGCAAATTACACTAATATGCAAAATAAATGTTTTAAATTGTTATGACAATTTATCATAATACTGATAATGGTAAATTCTGTTACAAAACAGTATATATTATTACCTGACTAACAACTATAGGAAATTGATCTGGATCTGGTCTATATTGTAGCAACTGATCCAAACATCTGCTAACTGTTATCCTATTGCAGGCAAACACTAAGACTGGAATGACAATACCATCTTTTTTGACCAGGTTGTTGCCACTCTCATTACCAGCATCTTCATTGACCACCTTCTTTGTATCCATAAAGCGATGCAGATTAAACACCATCTCCTTGTTCTTCTTGAACTCCTCCTGAATTCCATCCTCCAACGATCGCAGATCTAATTCGAGATTCAGATCGTGCTTTGCATTCTCAGTCGGCAGCGTTGCTGGCCGGTTTTGAAACGTGAAATACAACAGGAAGATCCATGATAGAATGAATGTAATGATCAAGCAATACGTTCGCCTGATTCGCATCCTGCTGCCGTTTGCTAATTACCGAACGAAGAATGAGCATAAATCAATGATCGCTGTTCAGGTACCTCCATTATAAGTGGTTGTTTACATTAGGCTTCAGGCATCATTCTCAGTTTCCAACTTGTTTGCAGCCAACACAGACGTTCACATATGGACGTGAAGAGCTTCTGATGAATTACTTACCACCCAGAATATATGTGCGTTATTGACAAAGCAAAATTATATCCTTTATAATTAAATAACATGACAAAGAATTCGATGATAGCTGGGTTCTTAGAGATGACCACTGTGCAATTGCACCGCGGTTGTAATGGCACCAAACACGATGAATCTAACGAATAATACTGGTTTCTGCGAATAGTAAAACTAAAACTGATTAACACGCGCCGCGAATTCCATTAATTCCTCACATATTACGCGACAATACGCGACCCGAGCGAAAACAATTACGATTTAAAGAGCAGCACCAGCAGCACCAGGCCTTTAACACTGTGGTTCACTGTGGTTATACACGAGCGCAGTCAGAAATAGTGGGGATCGAGTAAGTCATATGTTATTTTTGACATTAGGCAAGAGATTACTCTACTCCCTCCGTATTATGTGACGAACGAAGCAGAAATAAATAAAATTAAATTATTTTCGCGAACTATTTTATACAATTGAAATAAGTTGGAATAAAACAAGGTCATGGTGTAGTTGAATAACTATTAAAATAACTAGATTTGCAAAATTGTAATAATAAAAATAAATGTATGCTGCATACTCTTGTCATTAAAATCAATATGGCAGACAGTCACACATAATTTTACTATCATTGTAATTATTTTCGATTAAGTGACACTACTTGAAGACTAACTAAGTGAATAAATCGACCAGTGAACAAATAGTCTATTTAACGCAAGTGTTGTTACGCGTCATTGCTTCGTTGTACTTAAGTGATTGCTATATAACGAGGGACGTGTCATCTGACAGCAGGTAAATAAGCGTATTTAATAACAAATAATTAGTGTTTCGCAACAATATTGGCAACTAGATTTTCCACATTCCCTGCAAAGCATTTCTGTGAACAGCTATTTCATATCGTGGTCTTGTGTTGTTTTCAGATGTCGAAATTAATACCGCCTCTTGTAAGCACAACACCACCACCAATTGGTATAAATGATGTGGATGACAATGAAGATGATGAGTTTGGAGACTTTTCTGTTGCTGCAGAAGACACAACTTATGGCTGTGATTGTAAGTGTTGTACTTAGTTAAATTACAATATATTTAGAATGGTTGTGATGGGTTTATTGTAGCATATTCCATTCCAAACACACCTGAAAGTTCACCTAGAAAAGTACCTCAATTATCAAGTGACTTCATAGAAATACCAACAGACAGCCCACATGTGTATGAAAGTGGGTTTATCAAAGACTTTCAGGACAAGCGGAAAAGTAGTAGTGATGAAGCAAATGATTTTCCAAATGGGACAATGCATAATAGTGTGCCAACAACAAATATCACTAAATCAACAACAAATGGACATTTCACTTACATTGAGGAGAATAAATCAACTATAGAGGCATTGAATGATAGTATAGCTGAGTTTGAAAAGCCTCCAGAACTTGAACTTAATACTCAGGATGATTGCAAGGAGGAGTACAGTGAAACGCCCTCAAATTTTAGTATGTCTTTTGATGCACAGAGTGATGATGAAGATGATGAACTCGAGTTGGCTATGGAACTGCCAAATCATGATGAAATTATTGAGAGTTGCAATACAAACGCTGACTTTGGAGATGAACTTAATGAGGACATCTTTATAGATGCTCAAGTCAATGATGATGAGTTTGGAGATTTTACTAATACTGTTAGTGATGATTCCACACCAAGTTCTACTCACATTCAAGCAGATGAAAATATTGATAATTTACCACCAGCAGCACCACAGTCAAATGATTCTTTAGTAGAAGAACTTCCCCAAGAACTAGAACAAAACAATCAAGAAACCCAATTAAACAATGAATCTTTCATTAAATGTAATATGCAATTAGATCATGAAGATTTTGATGATTTTAAAAATTCTGTGGCTGAGTCAATAATAAGTGACACTCAAAACATTCAAAATGCGGATGTTGAAGATGAGTTTGATGACTTTGCCGACTTCTCTACAGCAGCATTTCAAGAAGTAGCCCAAGCACCAACATTAACTAGTCAAGACGATTCACCAGAGATTCAGGAAGACGCTGAAGATGACGACTTTGGCGATTTCGACGATTACACAACCGTCGAAATTCCCACCACTAATGCTCAAGCGCAAATGTATCAAATACCACTTTTACAACCAGAGAATGTTTGCGAACAAGCGGAAGACATCTTTAAATTAATGTTCGATCCAAATGAGACATCATCAAAGGAAAATGAATACGAATACTTGGATTACACGAAAGTGAGCGATATTTTTAAAGAGATCAAGGACGTCACCGAAACGAACGCATTGAGTTACCAATGGGGCAAGTCTGTGGTTCAACAGGGTCTGCTAAATGCACTCAACATCGATACGAGAAATATTGTTAGTATTTGTGAATTTTTCTATTATTAAAGTGCATTTTTTATTATACAAATTTCCATTGTAGTTGTATGCGCACGGGATTGCTATGCCTAAATTTGCGTCAAATTTAGGCATGGCTCCTTTGGAGCCTGTGAAATCAGACATTTTAATGCCCACCCCAGCGAGCACGACTTCAAGTATAGGTCAAGTCACTCCGTCCAGCGAATCGACAAAACCGGAGGACACTGCAGAAATACCAGCAGCGAAATTCGACTGGAGCGAATCAGGTCTTGCGAATCCTTTGGATTGTAAGTATTCTTGCTTTCGGTGTGATTTAGTAGAAGTAGATTGTTAGTAACCCTTCAATACTAACGCTTATGAATCTTTCTCAATACAATCTTATCAATTAAGTGCGCTTGTTAGCGCTGAAGGGTTAAAATTTATAGACCAAATAGTGGGTTTGGTGTTCTTTTGTATGTGCTAATACAATGTGTGCGTTGTTTCATGCTTGTCCACGGATCGCCACACAACTTTTCACAATCGTTTGTATAAACAATTTTGTTAACTTAAACGAAATGGCTGTTATTGCAATTCTTTTCTCTAATCATTTTCTCGAACACATAGCAAATCATGCGAGTACATTGTTTGACTTGGATCATCTTGCAGCCACATTTAGCATTCCTATATCATCCGAACTTAATAATCACGTAGGGGGTAGGGAAAGCACGGCTGAAAAGTCAAATTTGGCCCTTGAGGATTGGGATCTCTGGTTACAATGTAAGTACATGCGCGTCATAAAATTATTCTGTTAATTGCATTACATTTTCATTTTTTGTTGGATCTTTGCGCTTTTTTATATGACTGTATAATATGGCAGATATTGAATGTGGTAAATTTCAGCAATTTCCAAAGAAGAAGAATCTGCAACAAAAACAAAATCTGCATCTATCGAAAGTTGCTCACTTGATGAACAAAAGTTTGAAAACGTTAGGGATGCACCACGAGTCACCTACGATACAGAGTCTGTAAATAGTTTACAATTCCCGGAGATGTCTGCCGATCCTGAAGATATTCCCAAATCGCATGAAAGTGATGACTTCAGCGACTTTACATCATTTCAATCTACTATGTCTATGCAGCCTTCAACCATAATCGAAGCAGCCGTTAGTTGGGCGCCTAATATGATTCCATTGCGCGAAACGTACATTGATAACGTAAAAACCGACTGGTCGCCTCCTGAAGAATCTTCAAGTATCATGCATAAGAAACACACACCTCCCGTTGAACCGGAGTGGTTGCAACCGAGTATTCTAACTCCTGTTTTCCCTCATAAAACTATAAATCCGCCCGACGATGATGATGATGACTTTGCTGATTTTCAAGACTTTAAAACGCATTCGGACATTACCGCACCAGCGCCTGTACCTGTGCCAAATGTGCCTGTTAAACAAGAAATGCCAATCGCTCATGTGAAAGCCGAGGAAACTTCAAATATTAGCGCATTTGGCGGCAATTTACTTGCGCCAACTGTGCTACAACCCACGCTTCTAGAACCTGTTAAATTGACTACTGTACCACAAGAAATTGCCTGGCCGGATCCAGGCATTACCGACGAAGAGCTCGCCCGATTTGACTTGTATGCAAGAAAAGATGCAAAATATACGGAACCAACTTTTACTGCTCCTGCAAGTGTAACAACACCTGAAAGTACATCCAAAGCGCCTGAAACAAAATTGAGTGGACCTGGAGGTTCTCTAATGGTGGAAAAATCCGTGGTGGTTCCTGCAAATAAAGTTATACTGCCTTTCAACGAAGTTATTCTTCCGCCGAATAACCAGGTGGTCATCTCGAAGGATTTGGTACTTCCAATTCTGGAAAGTTCGCCGCGCAAGTATACTCCGCAAAGGAATACTCCGGATACTGAAGAAGATTGGTCCGATTTCGTCTCTTCCGTGCAGCAACACAACGGAAGCGCAAGTAATCCACCAGCGCACCTGTCTCCTAGCAAAGATCGCACGGGCACGCCTGAGCTCTCATTATCAATCCCGCAATTGAGTAGTATTCAACCGAGCAAGCCTCCTATTCCCGTCATCACACCGCACGGCCTCATGCAGACGAAGATTCCAAGTGTTGCGTCTAACACGCCTGGCAAGTTGCACGCACAGCCGCCTCGCGACGGTTATCAGCCGGCCATAATCAGCACTCAGTTTGCGGCGCACCTCAATCAATCGTCATCGGTTTCAGAGATGCTGCACAACAGTCACTACCAGACGACCAACATCCCGGCGAAACTCAACGGCTTCCACGACGACAACGACGAATGGTCAGATTTCATGTCGAGCCAGCCTGTTGGGAGTGATAACAGCAGTTTATACAATAGCGCAACTTCAAGTTCAGGATTTGCGGTCAATTGGAATCCAAACAATGGCATGTGTATGGATATGCCCAATATTATCACGAATCCCGTGCATTTTCAAAGTTATCCAAGCGTCAATGCTGTCAATTCATTAAATCGAAAACCAAATGGTGTTTTGCATAGTAAAACGCCCCAGAATTTAAATCCAGCGCGCTTACCAGAATTAGAGTTTGTTGCGCCCAAAACAAAAGTCAATAGCAAGAAATGACTAAAGGAGAATTTTATGCTTTAATTCATACTCTCAATCTATTGAATTGCTTTCGATGTGATGATAATTAAAGCATAAAATATGCAAGCAAAACAGATGTTTAATTCCATTTCAAATATTGGATGAACTTATAATGCAAGTTATTTATTTATTAGTGAGAAATTATAGAGGACGTGCAATTATTGGTAATAGATAATCATAAATCACGTTTGTTAATAGATTGGCGACTGCGAGCAAAATTTCAAGCATACATATTTTACCAAAATTAGTTTATGCATAAGTAACCAATTGTTGTGTAAATAACATTTTGCACCAATAGAAAAGTAACGTAAATCTCTCTCTTGTATTAAAAATTGGCGATGTAAATGAATGCTATGAAAATCATTCCTGAATTTTGTATTTTTGAGATTTTTCGCGTTGAAAAGTATTCTATGATTGTGATACATTATTTACCCGATTATTAATTAATTAATTAACGAAAGAAACATGGTGTGCACTTAAGAATAGTATTTTAGTTTAGCGGGAGATTACTTAAATTCGCTTACTTAATCATTAATCATTTCAGTTTGCGGTTGTATTTGTTATGACACTTGTTATGTTAGAATACTAATTTATTTAGCCCGTTGAAATGTTAAATTTCAATCTATTTTATGCTATATGCTGTATTAATATTATATGTCCAATTATTTTACGTCTAGTGTGTAAGTTGCGTAAGTGAAAATGTATAGCAATCGTGTACTACTTGCTGACATGATACTTTTGTAAATAATTCTCACGGAAAATTGGTTTGATTCTATTTTATGAATATAGAAGTGGAAATTACTAGAATCATAAGTGTTCTATCAATATTCGTTATTAATTCATCTAAGCGTAAAACTAATCCATTGATAAAACTTGAAATGATCAGAGAAGTTGTACTATTACTCAACAAAAATTATAACAAAAGTGATTGTAAAATTGAAATTCATCAACTTTGCCAGCAACTATGCAAACACATTATTGATTAATAATTCTTAAGTGATATGAAGATTATTTTAATTTAATCTTAAAAGTATTCAAGTAAAATGAGATGAAAAGTATTGCAAATGAAAACAAATAAAGGTGCTCCTACAGTTGAATTTACTGCCATTATTTATTACATGCACTAAGCAACAATAAAGCGGTGACAGTTATGCCAAAGTTTCATTTTCGTTTGTCAAACCCAATTTAACTGAAAATTTCGCGTGCTCATTTTTTTGTTAACGTCTATCGCAACACGAGCGTAAACACACGTAGAAAGTTAGTTTCACCGAAATCAGGAATTAATTACAAAAGTTTAATTTACACGTTCAATATTGAATTTGATGCAAACAAACGCAAGTCGTAAATTCCCGTCCGCCAAGGACCAAATTAGTACACGACCTATCTGGACTTCACCGCCATGAAGAAACTGCCAGCGAGCAGCCCATTAATGGGCAGAGGTACTATTTCATTTCACTTCAATTCCCATTCCCATTGCATGTATATCGATTGACTTGTTCCGCTTAAACTGTATGAATAAGTAGCGCATAAATTATTCCTGATTGATATGAACTCGCGCAAGTGCGCAACTCACCCACCCGCGAGCATTGTTGAATACAAACAAAAACCGTCAGCTTTGTGGTTCATTGCGCGTCTGATTTACTTTACGTAGATGGTCGCAAGATGGGCTCGTTGCAAAATTTGTTGAACGTGTATTTCCATATGAAAAGCCATTATGAGCGATTGAAACACGTTAAGAGTCGCATCAATACTAATCTCAAACCGCATTCAGCAGGGCGAGCGAAGAAAGCGCGACCGAAGGCAAAGGATTCGAATAGTCATGCGTACGTATCCTGTTCTTCCTGCTAGGATTAAAGTGGCTACTGTAAGATTTCATTTCGCAGAAAGGAAGCGCGGGAACGTCCACCAACTCGTCGTAATCTCAATGAGGTAAATCTTTATTAGCACACACAATACTTAGTTAATTCCTTCCTTGATTTTGTAGACGTTAAGGAACGTACGTTCGCCAAAATATCAATCGTTCTCACATGAAAAACCCGGAGTCATCTGCGAGCAACATGAATATCTTCAATTTTCTCTGCGCATCACAGAAGAAATCATTCGCAATGATTTGTACAAGAACGATCAAATGGTTCACGTCCTCAAAAATCATTATCAAGCTAGTAAAGGACGCTTAAATTCGGTAGCATTTTAACGTTGATTTATCAAGTGTTTAACTATTTGTTTTAAGGAAAAACTGCTTAAAACGATTGCTGAGTTATGTGCCGAGCTTAATATTCAGTTAAATGACAGTTTACTACTCTACTTGGACAATCGTGGAACTTGTCCTAGTTGCAACAATGATACTATTCTAGAACAGAAAGGTAACTCATAGATGCCCATTTTTGATATAGTCTTTTTGCAATTTAATTATCCTTTAGTTGCTGTGGAGAAAGGAGTAGGAGCCCACTTTGATAACACAATATCACAGGATGTAATTGTCCTTCCACGTAGTGATGCATGTCTTGTGAATTCAGTGCCCCGAGACGATACCGATCTTCAAGCCTCACAATTCATTCTTCAAGGTGACGTGTCACATATGAATCGTGGATTGCCATTTGATATCGAAGCAATACCACCCGTTACGCAATTTGAAGATCTCAGTAAGCCATTTGAGTTTGACGAAGTCACGTTGAAAGCTTCTGGGGAGGATTCGATCAGTGAATTCGAGACGAAAGAGTTCCATGTACTTCATGACGCCGCCTACAAGTTTCATACGCTGAAAGAATCGGATTTGTCTATTTTGAATCAAGTCTGTTCAACCACTGATGGATCACACATAAGTATTTCACCTCATGATAATCTGCCTGGAGGAAATACTGATAACGGAGATATCCCGAAACGCATTTCGAAAAACATGGTCATTGCACATTACTCCACATCATTCGCACCCGTCGAAACGGAAATGAAAGATTTGTGCATTCAAACAAGCCATGACGCGTGCGTTCAGCATAGCATAATTAACTCAAACTCATTGGATGCAGCAACTCAGAAGAATTTATCACCAGCGAGTCCATTAAGTCCGATTGCAAAGCCAACGGAGGAGAAGAAGTTGGTCTTTGATTGCGACGCATTCATTGAGAAAATTAATATGAAATGTAAGAATTGTAATTTTGATAATGCTGCTGAACCTGCACCAACAACACCCGCCCCTACCGCCACGTCAGCATTCGTTAACGCCGCCGATGGTCAATATGTGCTTCTGGATGGTCCAGTGCTTGTGCCTAAAGATCATACGAAAAGCACGGATATTCTGGGAAATCGCAGTGCGAATTATGATTTTATTGAAAAGTCCTATCAAGCACTTAAGTCGCAATCGTTCTTGGCTCACCTGAATAACAAACTGGTGGATAAGCACAATTTGCACAATGAAATCTACGATTTAACTCCACAGAAAGATGGAATCCCTGAACCTGTAAGCAAATTCACTGCTAGCTCCAACTGCGGTTGCGTGGGTGGCGACAATTTATTATTGTCCAATCACTATGAGCGCTACCAGAAGGTCAATGAAAAGTTGTCCTTCTTCTATCCAACAATCGCAACGCAAGTGAGCTCGATGGATTTAATGTGCCCTCCAGAACGACCATGCGAGAAGCGTGATGATTTCAAGAACAAAGAACAATCTTCTCGTCCAATCAACACCAAGAGAGAATGGGAGCCTAAAGCTGAAATTAGCTCACCCTACTCGCCGAAAAAAGTCACCAGTATGAATGGAATTAACATTAATGATCATCAAATTAATATAGATAATTATGCAATTAATGCCCAACCTCCCCAAGCACCTTTATCCTCTTTACATGCTGGCACCAAACGGCATTATGAAGATTTTGTGACCGAACGAGATTATTCTGGGCCGAAAGGTTATGAAGAAACGTCATACAAAACAGATCGTTCTGAATTTCTAGAACGTTTACAACGACAAGCAAGTACAGATAGCGTGGAGCGAAGAATTCAGACTGTAAGTTGCGATTAATTACCTGAATCAACTAATTAATTAAGTAATTAATTATGATAACTATTGATCGTTTTCTTCACTATTAGTTACGTCACGATATGGAAAGGTATAACAAGGAAGATAATTCGATAAGAAAACGAATGAGTCAACCCATGTCCCATGATGAAATATCCTATGACGAAAGTCGACGAGATCCTATTGATGTGTTCAAAAAGCCACCAAATACCATGCTCCCATCCGATATATCCTTGCCGAAGCACAGGAAGATGTCGGTGCTGCGGAAGCCAATGTGAATCATGTGCTTGGTTTGACAATAATAATTGTTCGAACAGGGTATGTTTAAAGTGAAGTAAATTTAGGTTATATCTTATTCGCATGATGTTTATGAAGAGTTTGGAAATTCATGGTGATGATTAAATTTGTTCTATCAATATACTGCTTTTATACGTGTGTTTATAATTCAAAAACGTTCTCTGCTAATCTGATTTACTCCTTATCAAACCTGTTTCCTCATGGTTAAAACGAAATAAACTACTAACCCAACAAATTACGCATTTACAACTTTGAAACTCTTCTCATCATTCTGCTCATCATGTTTATAGTCCTCGACAGAGTGCGATGGCATGCAAGAGGAGAAGAGCATCACGATAATTGCTCAGGACAACAATAAGCAAATAAAGCATAATTGGTCATCTGAATGCGCAAAGTACGTCGTTGTAAAGTAGCTCCGAAACGTGAAAAAGGGTCTACACACCCAGGATTTTATTGGAGAGGCAAAAGGCGGCAAAGGCGGTTTATTATCGGACAGCTATTCCGTTCTTCGTCCAGTGGTATTCTTCGTTCGGCGCTCAGCGACTGATCTAGCGCTGGCTGATAGAATGCGGAATTCTATTTCAGCTCAAACGAGAGTGTGCGGTTAATGTATGAACGATGCGTAAACGTTTTTATTGATTGTCCCTCGAAAATCTTGGTTCCTTGGTTCCTCATTTACTCGTTCAGTTTCGCTACGGTCTGCAATTAAATCGTTTCGGCGGCAGCCGCAGCATTTAACCGACAATTTCGAGAGAAATCATAAACCAGCAGCACCAGCATCAACAACATTTTGGCACTCGGTGCGAGAGTAAAAAACTAAAAATATGAAGCATATTAATTGATGTTATAATAGATGCGTATTTTGTCTTTAGCACTTTACTTAATGCTTTCTACGCTTGCGATTTTAATAATGGTTGGGCTCGTAAATCTATAACTTTTTGAAGTCGCTTAAAATGTCTTAAAATATCGCTTGATTAAAGTGAGTCGCTTAAGTGCGTTTTTATTGAGTTTGGCACTTGTTTACAAACTTTTCATTTCTTTATTTCAACATGACTTGAAAAGTATTCAAGTTGTTGCATGCCGAGAAGAAAATAGTTTTTAAATTTAATTACCCAAATTGGTATGACACCACAATATTCTAAATTTACCTGAAATTAGCAGAAATCCCCAAGCAACATCAACATTTTAGCAAATAATTACTAATAAATTAAAATCGTTAGCGAGGAATTAAATATTTAATCCTAATATAATGGTAATGGCAACAACGATCATTAACACCACATGATAAAACGTTGAACAAAGAGCACTTAATTCATATTTACAACCTGCTGAGAAAGAGGAGCGAGATGTATAAAGGCAAATGAGATAGGTAATAAACATTTAGCGAAAATTTCGTAGGCAGGTAGAGAGCAAATCGTGTCCAATGATAATGTTGTGAATCGCCCCACCAACAAGCGCGCATCTCCGTTTGGACATAAATAGGGACGTGACCATAATGTTCGCCATCATTTCCCATCCGCGTCGTCGTGCAACAAGCTTTTAAGTGTGTTCATCGACAGTGTGCGTGTGTCGTGTTGCGTGTTGCGAAACAAAAAGTAAAGAATTCAGCGTAGAGCGCCGATAACAAGAACGTAATGGATATGTACAACATGTGCTCCAATCCTGCAGCGATGAAGAACGGTGAGGCGGTCATCGTCGATGTCATTCCGCCACATTACAAAGGCGAATTACCAAGTCCTCCGGAATCTCCGGAAGCAATTTCCGCGGATCCAACACCAAATCGTGGTTCTGCACCCGCCAACGGCAATGCCGAATCCCGGGAGTCTTACACCCGACGTTATCGAACACTTTTTACGCGTCAACAATTATCACGTCTTGAAGAGGAATTTGCAAAAGAGAATTACATTTCACGCCCGCGAAGATACGAATTGGCTGCTGAATTAGGCATGTCTGAAAGTACTCTCAAGGTGTGTATTATTCTGAAGAGAAAACTTGTCAATTCTGGAAGACAAAATACTAATAAATTGTTTTTTTTTATTAATTCAGGTTTGGTTCCAAAACCGACGAATGAAAGATAAACGTCAACGCATGGCTATGGTATGGCCATACGCAGCTATTTATTCAGACTCGAACTTTGCCGCCTCTTTGCTGCAAGCCGCCGCCACTACGCTGCATCAATATCCCGGTATGGCTACCTCTTTACCGAGTGCGATGCCAACAATGCCACCACCACTGCCGACAATGCCACCAACGACACATTCATTGCCAGCTTATGCACGCTACCAACCGTACACCAGTTTTCCTTATCATCACCATCCGTCGGCAGCGCCACCAATGATGGGCATCACGCCAATTCCGCCGCCAATGCAGCCGTCGACGATTCCAACGCTCAATCTGAGCTTCGACTTCCCGTACGCACCGCCCACCAAGTACGAAAGCGATTACGATTTGGCGATGAAGTATTCCATGTCCGCGACGCGCAATCTGCCACATTCGCCGGTTGGTAGCACAGACAGCTGCAGCCTGAGTCCGCCGCCGACCGCCACAACTACTACATCAACGAGCGGCTTGCTAATGACCGCGCCGATTAACCTTTCGCCGCCGACCATGTGCCCCATCACTACCACCTCACCGGTCGCGGCAAAAACGGAGCCGAAATTATTCAAGCCATACACGTTCGACGCGTAGTTGAAACCTAGCCACGCAAAGAAGTATTAGCATTGTTGTTAATTTAATCGATTGTTAGTTACCTCACCATATTGTGATCTTAGAATATTTATCTATGTTTAGTTTACGCGAATACCAAAATCGTTGACGCTGAAAAGTTGATCGAGAGTCAAGACTTATTTTTGATATATTTACTTAAGATATACAAAGTATAATATGAAAATTAGTGACTTTTTCATACGTGTAAGAGAGAATATAATTATTTAAGTTACTTTAGCATAGACGTAGCGTAGTCGTTAATATAAGTACAGAAATTATTTAAATAAAAGCGAAAACGTTTAAGAAACATACGGTTCAAATTTATTCTTAAAATTTAGTAATTAGTTAGTTGAAATTAAATATTCAGAGTATTAAATTTTCATGTTATTAATACTCGAATTCTCTTTTTCATGCAGCGCAGAATGAGTTAAACTTTGCTTGCGACTCATAGAAATTTGTGAGTGATATAAACGTAAACAAGATTTGATATCAATCATCAGAGAAATCAAGACACATCGCATGATAAAATGTTGACCGAGAACGTTTGAAGCAAATTCATTGCGATTGATGTGTAAATAATCCGAAACGGTCTTATAACAGACTTGATAATAAGTCAACAAGTTTTGGTCATTTGTTTGAAACTCATGAGAGAGACATGATATTACATACTGGTACAATTGTTAAAAGAAACAACACGATTTTCTTCATTAAAGCAGGCGAACCCGAAGCAGTCGTCGTCGTTGTTACTTCATGCCATTAGCACCAGTGAACATCACTATTAGCAACAATTACAAGCCAATAAATGCCTTCCTCTATTCCTCTGCAGTAATAATTCACACGTTTAAGTGAAACACACAATGCTAATCATTATGCATTATGCGTTTTGTGCGCTTTTGACATAAAATGCGCAAAATCTTGTGAAAATCTAAACATTTACATTGCAAAGTGCAAATTGCATTCTTCATACATCTTGTCCATTTCCACATACGAAATTAAAATCTCCGAGTTTATCACGATTCTTTTCCATGAAGTGGAATAAGTTTTTCAATCGTCATAAGTTTGTCAACGTAGAAAAGCAGTTGTAAATTAAAGTGCAATTTGTCTCGTGGAACAAGACGAATATTTATGATGAGACCACAATGTGGTCAACAAAGAACAACAAGCAAGTCTACTCCTTTCAAATTTCGGAGATTTGAATAGAGTAAAATGCATTGATGGGAGTTTTGCTTGCGATACGAATGCAGTGCTGAGCATTCGCACTGCATTAAAGCGTTGCAAGAAGACCAGAACACTGGCGACAACAAAGTCGCAAATTGTCATCGGCAATTTTTGAAGAGAAATGCTCCGAGAAGTGGATGGAAGTCATGCTGGTACGTAAACCATATCCAAATCAATTTGCCATTTGCTTTATCTGCGCACAAGAAAGCAGGAGATACCAAACAATTTCAAAACGCATGTTTTTAAACAAATAGACAAGCACGGAGCAAACAAATAAATAGTAGAAATTCAGTAGCAAATCAATTAGTTCCATAAAACATAATAAAATAAATTTTACTTATCATATTTCCCGCACTATAAGACGCAAGTTTAGATTTGGAATAGATCTTAATATCGATGATGCATCTTATCCAAACAATAAAATTTTAAAATATCGTTTACTCAAAAAAGTCTCTGAATCCATTTTATAAGTAGTTGGGATACGAAAATCAGTAATTTACCTATATTTTTTATTTACAATCGAATATTTCTAGTGTGAGTCACTTAAACAACAAACGAAAATTATTATTTGAAATTATATTTTTATAAAACTCGTCTTAAAAATTTCAACGCGTCTTATCGTCAGATGCGTGTTTTAATCCGGGAAATACGGTACAGTGGTACTTCAATATACCAGTTTAATTCATTCGGAAATCATGCTCGTATCTCAAAGCAATTTTCTCCATTAAAATTAATTGAAATGCCAGTAATTCGTTCCAGCTCCCTGTGGTCAACAGTCTCTGCTCGATAAAACAAGTAATACATAGAGGTTTACTTTGTAACCTAAAATCATTGAATACAATGATTTTATTCTCTGAATGTTTTTAATTAATTTTGATTTGGATTAATACATAATTATGCCCAAATGAAAGCACTAATTATGCTACAAAATTATTTATTTATTTAAATAAATTTATAAATAATGAAATCTCAGGCATAACAAAAATTGAAGTTTGAAATTTGGTGCGGTAGTTTTTAAGATATAGCGATTTGAAAATGAAAATGGGCGTTTTGGACGAGTGTGACATTCCTCGTATTTCAAATTTTGGTCACAACTCAAATCAAAATAGCGCTCGCTCGGTAGCTCGTTTCTCAAACAAACTTGTATACTGGGGCACTCGTATGTCGAGGTACCACTGTATTAATATCCAAATTCACTAACTTTGTCTTAACGTCTCATAATCTTCAATACGAATATCTTGGAAGATTTAAAAAACAAGCAAGTGCTAATAGATGCTAATGACTAACGTTTACAGCTGCATTCAACAACGAGTTATTACCTACAACAAAACAAAATGAATACATCGTAAGTGAACTGTGATGAATAAAAATGCGGAAACATCAGGTGTGAAGACGCAGCAAGCACATGTGTAAAGTGTGAAGAACAAGCACTTGGTAATGTGCTTTTAATGCCATTAGAAATGCAATATCAATAAACATTTCTTAATGATGATGCGTAAAATAAATAAACTGCTAAATCCGAGATAATATACTCAATAAAAAATAATTAAATTAAGTTGTAATTCCATGGTTGAAACATAATAATCAATTAAATAATGATGCATTACACGACTAATAAAATGTACGTAATGCAATAAACATTAAAACCCATTATTGCATTGCTCGTGATTCGTCATCTTACAATGCAATTAAGAAGAAACGAGTAATTCTTAGAACTACTTGTATAAAACCTCATAATGGATGGAATAAAAGTGTGAAAGAGGAAGTGACTTAAATCACATATGTACGTTGAATTTATGAAACAAAAAGTGATGAACAATAAATGAAAATGGCTACCGTTTAATGATTGCTCATTTTATTTAAGGCAATTGTAAGAATTGTTTGCGTTTTCTTTGTTTATTGTAATTTTCTCAATGTGTAATTGTGATTGATGAAGGTTTCACATTTTAGTGGTCAGTTAGTGGTCAGTTAATGTGTACGCATTGCAATTTCATTACAATTACTCTGTCGTGACAGATGCACAAATCTATTCAGCGTGCTAATGGGGTGAGAAATGGATGAAAGAAGGAATTAATTGCTTGTCGTGTGATACGTTTACATCCTTAACACCCACATAATTTGTGTCGTTCTATTAAGCTTTAGTTACAATCATTCTACACGATTAATTTCATGAAAATTGTCCACGTAAATACGGTCTAAATAGCATCTGGTAAAAGTGACGTAAACGACTACGACTTGTGATAATAAAAAAATTGATTTTCAAACAGCTTTATAGCATAAAATAAAAAAATTGCAGCATTTTTCCTAATCTCAACGTCAAACTCTAATAAAACGTAACAAACTTTACTGCATTGCAATGCGGCATTTTATGAAGTTCAATTGACTGCCTGACTTCTTGAAAATCTGACGCAAAAAATAATCAAATTGCAAAAATGCGAGCGAACCGCTGTAAAAGGTTCTGCAAAGTTAAAAACGTACTCTAATAAAATGCAATAAAGCAATAAGAATTTCAGTTAAACTGCACCAATTTCTGTCGATTTCAGCTCGAATTTTAGGTGGAAATTGCACATTTTTTCTTGCATAATATCCAAAGCAAACCGAAGCAAATCTTTTTCACTTCTTTGCTGCTTGCTCACAAAATTCCCTCGGCGCAAGAGATTAAAATACGATACGCAATAAACTATTTTATTGCGGTCTCTATTGCGGTGTTGGTGGCGAAAGGAAAAAATCTCTTGGAAAATATGAAAATTTGAAAAAACCTAACGGTATATTACATCAATGAACATATAAATATACTGAATACCTCATCAATTTATATTGCAAATAAAACGAAAAAATATTTTGCAACGATACTAATTTCCAAGTTGTAAAAATTAAGGAAACATTTCGATAAATTAATCACAGTTTGTTGAAGTTTTCTGAGAAAATTCGTCGGTTACTTTAAAAGGGTAAATTTCCCATTAAACTTCCCCGTCTTCTTTTCAAACTCTTACAACTTGTCGTAAATCTGCATTTATGTAACTGCAATGCAAGAGTTACATAAATGTAGGGTTATCAACCCTAGCAAGCAAGAGTTACCGGAAAATGTTCCAAAAGTTGTATATTTTATTAGAGCCATTTGCAACACTATTCTTAATAATTGCATTTATTGCTCCAAATTTGCACGAAAGTGTTCAATAATTGTATAAGATCTGCTAACATTGCAAATATCTGAAAGTGAAAACTCTTTCCATCGATTTGCATAACGCGCTACGTGCAAAACTAATTCTTTTACGACTGCACAAATTTAGAGCAATTTTAAAGTCAAAACTCTTTCACTAAATGCAGATGAGATGCATCAATAAAAGTAAAAGTCGTAATAATTCTCATAATAAATGAAGATGCGCAACTCTTCAGCAAATTTCTTCAATTGCACTTGATTTATTATTAGTTCTAATTCCACAATAAAATATTTTATTACATATTCCATATTCAGATTTAAATTAAGACATTATAGAAAAAGTATTACAATTTCTTCATAGTTCAGAATACATTTCGGCATCTCCTTGAAAACCTTGCAAACTTTACGCATTAACACGTTTCTTTCTCAATATTTATATCCAAACAAACGTAAACAACACGGATCAATACACATCATGCATTTTAAGTCTACTTAATGCATTCTCCACTCTCCGAAGATAAAAGAGACGTCATGTGAATTTAACAGAACGGATTGTTCTTCTTTTGATTTCTGTCGCTTACCTGAAAGCTGCTGAAAGAAGCAGCATGCAAACCACGAAAACGTCAAACGTTTTGTAAATATCAGCAGCGAATTGAATGCGCACAATGGCAAAGACATGCCACCAATGGTGTCTTACTTCCTTCGAAGTGCACGCATTTATTCAGTCGGCCATTGTTGAATTCTTTTTACAGTGCACCGTGACAAGATACGCAGAGTGTGTTCGTCTTGTTAGAACGCTGACATGTTTCCAGCAACAGATTGGTCACACTTAAGTTGCTGACGAATCAGTCTGGGCGGAGTTGGAACTTTCAGAAATTGTTGTTCTCTGTTGACTTTTTCTTGCTTTGTTTCGCTGTTCGTTGCTTTGCAAAACTTCATAGATTAATGCATTACTAATCAATGTTACAAAATATAAACTTTTTTCGTAGACAAACTGTGTAGAAATTTAACCCCAGTTTTACTGGTACCACAAAGATTATCTAAGTGGAGTGGGGTAATTACACTGGGTTTTCATTAAGTCAACATTGAGCCTATAAAATTTTAGTGATTTCATAATAATTTAACATCGGTATACCTATTATCGGCGACTATACAAATTAATACTCTTTAATTAACCTTGGAGAAATCGCCAACTGCTCAAACAAATTGTTTACGAAACGTGAAAAATGTTATATAGAGCTTTTAAACACTTTTAAATATGTTATTTCCTTTGGTAATAAAAACTCGAACTAAAAATTGAATTGAAATTCCAGAAAGATAGATAAAAATTCAGAATTAGAAGCTACTTATTAGTAACACTATTAATGTTGATACAATGTTGATGAACAAATAAATGGCAATAAATATAAATAAATCGCATTCCCTGACATCCATTTACCTCGTGGAAGTACAAGAATTACATTGATTATTCTTGTATTTCTGCATTATTCATTATTCTTGCTTCTGAACTAATTGATCGGACAATTTCTTAGTTAATTGAAGAAATCTTTGTACAGATTTTCAAAAACCTTTACAACATGAAATTTAAAAAATTCAGCATTTTTCATAATCTCAACGTCAACCTTTAACAAAATGTAACAAACTTTACCTCAACGCTTCGTGAATCTGATGATTCTGAACTAATTGATAGGAAAATTCGTTAATTAATTCATGAAATCCTTGTACAAACAATCAATATCAATTTCCAAAACATTATTATATTTCAAATATTGCAATTTCTATCATATTATACCAATTACAAGGCACTAATGCACTTACCCCGAAAGTGCACGTTTACCTAGTTAGTTGAAACTTTGCTTTACAATAGACGAACGTGTTTTTTTCAAAAAACGACTTGACCTGTTGTTAACGTTGCGAAAACCCCAACTGCTTAAAGAATTAGCCTTCTTGGCATTTATGTTTTTATGATGATCAAAGTTATAGGTCTTGATTTAATAACTGATCGATTTATGCCTGCAGTCGGCACCTTTGGCCATTCGTCTCATGCATGTGTCGCATACTTAGCAACATTTAATGTTGCACCGCACTAAAGCTTCAACTAATGATATGCAATAAACAAGCGCACCGATAATTGCTTTATGACTTCTTGTCCGAGCGGATCGAGCAAATTTAAATTCGGCCCCTCTGTGACGGACTTCAATCTAACAACCATCGACAACCCGGGGTCGTAAATACAGCCCTATCGCTATGTAATAATTTGTCATAAGATCAATAAAATCGATTTTCGAAAATCCCAAGAATTTGACTAGGGGTTTATGAATAATCATGGCATATTATTAATTGAATATATTATACCCTATTAATAATTTTACCTCATTTAAGTTCTAAACTTACCTTGAAAAAAATACTAATATTATGACAACTCATAAATTTCTGAAACAATTCCACTGAAAGCAAGAAGACTACATTGTTATATAGCTTTGTGCTTTTACAACATCACTATTGATTTCACCGGCTGCTAATCAAAAGAGTGCACGACTGAAGAATGCAGAGCAGAAGCACGAGCCAGAATACCACCCACTAGTGTTGCTATTCTTCTCTCAAAATGCGCTCGCATTCAGTTCAATAATTGTGTCACAATATCACAATAAGCATTTTGTCAATAACAGAGTCGTAAAGACCCAATTTTTCGTTTTACAAAGCGATGGAAATTATGTCAAGGTTAGCACTTCTTTTCAGGAAGCAGTGCCTTTATGCAGCGTGTTTATCTACCATTATCTTCTTCTTATTCACTGAGTATGGTGCTAATTTGAACACAAACAAACTGAAAAATGAAAGCGTTTATTTGCTTATAATGTTTCATCCTAAATATTTCCCAGAAAATAATAATATAAGTTAAAGTGGGGAAAACGTGATATAGTTTTTCGTTAATTCAACTAAATAATTTCACATATATATCAGAGAATACGAATACAGTTAATATTCTTTAATTAACATTAACAAAATCTCTAATTGCTCTCATATATTTTGTATTATTCAAAGAAATTGTCAATGCAACACGACTTCAGCAGTGCGATGCACCGGTCCCAAATATGAAGTATGTCTACCCCTAAGAAATAGTGGTTGAAACTTTTTATTACATACTATAGTATATTATTATAAATATTAAAATAGATGCTACATAATGCTTTTTAATGCATTCAAATACGTTGACTCTTTTTGGAATTGAAGAAGTAACTCAAAATCTTACCAAAAATGCTTTCATTTAATAAATACTAAGTTATATTTGATATAAAATTTGTACCATCATTAGTGTCAGTTCACTGTGAGATAAATTAATTTGTTGTGTCGCATTGATTTTCCTCTATAGATTATGTTAATTGAATGGAGATTATTTGTTTGTAATACAATATAATTAATTCTTTATGGGGCTCAGCAAAAAATTAAATTTCCCAAGAAATTAGAGAAAATTTTAATTAATTGAAGAAATTCATGTACTTATGATCGATATCAACTTTCAGTCTAGATTTCCAATATTCCGATTTCTATAATATTATATAAATTACAAGACATTAATGTGCTTGCTGTCTAGTCACACTTACCTCACTTAATTTTTGTAAAAATTGGAGATATTAAAATTCAATTTCTGTTAATAATAATGAATCCGGGAACTCGTAATTTCTCTGTGGGGTTTCAGTGGCATACGCCTATTTTAATAGGATCAGAAGAGGATGAAAATATTATACTAATAACTGAATATTAAATGAAGCTTAAAATTCGTTTTAATTAAATTCTAATGCAGTTTACCTACGCCCTGAAACGAGGCGCAAAAGTAATTTGTAATCCGGCGATAAGCTGATTATCGAACAGAATTCAAGCTTCGTGCAAATTACTTACAAATCATGTGTACAAACATGACCAGGATTAATTTTTTGACTCCTCTTCAGGCAGAATTTAGATATGAATTTCTTCATATCTAAAATTTGCTGCTTGAAATATCATATTTAAAATATTTTGTGGTAAGGAATATGACTAACTTTACTACTCAAGTGAATAAATTATTATGTTTGAAATGTTATAACACATTTATTAGGCATGCAAGTCAATTCCAATAATTTCTACAAGCATTTCTGTGAGGAACTAAAATGCAAGTAGCAAACAGCTAATAGCAGTAGCACCACAAAAGTCAAACGAATTTATAGACAAATTGAGCGATATTACAGTCATAAAAATACCGTCAGTTAATGGGAAATCGTATCATTCCCGAGACGGAACAATACCCGTGCAACATTTCGTACCCGAATCGGGCAGTAAATGCGTGCGCATGAATGCGGTTACCATCGACTTCTGGCCATTCGGTAGCCCGCTAGTGCACCGGTTATGACCAGTCAATAAACCGAAAGTGCCCCTATAAATATAAATACTCCGTGCGCAAATATGATCGTCCTGTCAGCGCTTTCAAGAAGCGCATATGCAAGCGGAACGAATGCGTTCAACAAAAACGCACAATTCGTGATGCTTCCTCCGTGTCTTCGACGAGTTACTCTCAATTGCTTTGATGAGCGTTTATCATGCCGATGATGTGTTTCAACTACAAAAATACCCAATCTGATCCATTCCAACATCTAAAACATAAATAACTTGCTCACAATTTTTCAACGTTCGTATTAAATATTTCCTGTGCAAATAAAATCAATTCCTCAGTAAGCACATTGAAATCAATATCTTTAAATTGGCAGAACAGGAAATGATTTAGCACGACAAACTTTTCACTCTCAACGGTCAAAAATAAATGTTAACTACGACGCCGGTCTTCACTATAGGCAACTTCTGAAGCAGGATTAACATTTAAATTTATGATGATGACCTCATCAATTCTGAATGCTGTTTATTCAAATTTAATCAAGAGAAGGACAAAGTAGATAAAAACGAACGCAGTATTTTTCATTTCCTCGTATTAAACGTCCAATAGCAACCGTCAAAGAATAAAACATGTTCTGATGTTTCGTACAAACATGTCTGCTCGCTGTTATCAGCTATATTTAATAGTTTTGTATAAATACGTTTCCACTTCCGACTACTTCGCCGCCAGCAAATTACGCACAATCTATAATACTGGGGCACGTGCTCTATACACTCGACGAATGAATGAACTTGAACCAAAAAAATATATGAAACAAATTGACATCAATAGTTAGTTTTATGTTATGAAACTCCTCCTCGCATAATATACAGAATATATAATCATCTGTGTTGATTAGTTATTAAAATAGGCAATCAGCACCTTCAAGTCATTTATCGTATCAGTTCACAGTAATATTATAACATTATGCGAGTTGCCGCGCAATGGTTCCATCGACCAACGCCAACTGCCAGTTTAAGCAACATAATAAGTGGGAAACGATTAAATAATTAATGAAAAAGTAATCAGGTTTATGCATTGTATGTCAAAACAGTTTTATCCATTCAAATAAAAATACAAAGTTCCTCTATAATATGACGTCAGGAGTAATAACTTACATCGAACCGTGAAAGACGTTAGCGTTTACGCTAAACCATGACGCAACAACTCATTTCTATCTCGCAATACATGCTCCGACGCGTCCACCACAAAATCTGTCATTAATATATAATATCTATTCTCAATATTTGCGTTTGCAGTTATGTATAGGATTCTGTTATCAGCGTTTCAATCAGTTACTTCGAAATCAAATCGCTTTATCGGCTTTTATTCTTACATCTTGTTCGCTGTCTACCACCAATTACTTCAATATCATTACTATTATAGTGTATCCATATTAGAAAATAAAAAATTAACAACGTTCTCTATCACGCACTGATAGTTGAAGAACTAAAAAAATCTTCAATATTGTATAATTATAATTAATTAATTTGTGATTATAACTTTTTGGGCGGCTTACAAAATGCTTTGTAATTTTAGATCTAACATGTTGCAACGCACAACATGTTTTTTGTTTTGCAAATACTTCGCGTTCATGTTCCAACAACGTCCCTAACAGTATCATTACATATCATTTTATCTCATTTTTAAAATACAATAACAACCTTCCACCAGAAGAACCCGCTTATGCTTAGTGTTAACGGATTGTAAAAATGTAGGTTTATTTTGAAGATTCCTGTGCTGTTGTCGTGGTTATCGTGGTTGCCGTTTCAAGCATCATCGACTTGATCGTTCATCTTGCCTTGCTCCGTGTGAATGTTCGGTCTTTTGCCGCTGCAGGAATTTGAGTAATATAGGAAAATTCGTGTTTTTAAATGTAGCGATTTGCAATGTTGTGTATTCTGTTTTGTCGTAGTAAGTAAGTAGTATGCTGTTGTCTGCTTTGCCTGCTGGTCGCTTGTTCAGCTTGCCTTATTGTCTAAACGGCCGGCGGCCAGCCGCGCAGCACGCGGGGGAGTTACTTCTCCTGGTCGCAGTCGCGACTGATGTGCCCCGGCTTGTTGCACTGGTAGCACGTCTTGGTGCTCTCAGGGCAATTGCGAGACAAGTGCCCAACCTTGTTGCAGTTGAAGCATGTTTGATTCGACATGCGATCAACTTGGCCGCCGCCACCGCTCTCAGGGCAAGCACGTGCAATGTGGCCCGGCTTGTTGCAATTGTAGCAGGACGGATTCTCCGGATTCTGATGGCAATCCTTGGCGAAGTGACCCTCGCCGTTGCATCGGTAGCAACGTTCCGCCTCCTCCTTGCATTCGCGTGCGAAGTGACCAAGTCGGTTGCACTTGTAGCACTTCTCGCGGCCACGGCTGTAGTTGTCGCGTGAATCACGACCGCCGCCGCCACCGCCCGGCTGCGAGCATTCGCGGGCAAAATGCCCCGGACGGCTACACTTGTAGCAAACGCTGGAACTCATCGTCGTCGTCTTGGATGTAAAATTCTGCAACGATATCATAATATTTTACACCTCCAGTCAACACGATGTTGGGTCTTCGTGTATATGCATTGCAAACATTCCGCAAACGCGGCAAATGAAACGAAAATGGCCGGAAAACAAGCGCAAGGTGAATGACATACCATTCCTCATGCGCTACACGTGGACGGTCATCGACATATTTGATTTTCCCTTTTTGCCTACATGCTTGTTCGTACAACACGAAAGCTGGTTTACAATGATTCATTGGAGCAAAACGAATATCTTTAGTCAATAAGCCGATTGCGTATGAGCAATGCATGAAAATTGACTGATGCGCCGAAGCGTCCACGTGTGTGGGACAATGGCAAACATAGTTATCACGATAGCTTGATGCAATGCAAATTCACTCAATATAAAGATTATACAAATAGACTCACCTCGAACGAAACACACTCGTCGGCTCTTCTACGTCTTGCGCTTCTTCAAGTCGCAAAAGTCACGTTAACATACGTAATTCTCGATACCTTCAACTGCTGTGAACGCACCAGATTTCTACCCATTCAGTTGCGTCGGACGGTCAAAACGGAAAGGTTACCCTCGCCACAAGATGCTTGTTGAAACACGAACGCTATCAACTTCTTCAGCAACAACTAACTGCTCGCCTTTTGCGTTTGCGGTAAATAACGCGCACGATATGCGTGCACGGAACGAGAGAACGGCTGCGAGCGGGTCGTGAACATGTATCAGGCCAAAATACACCGGTAGTGCACGAGTTCAAATGAAGTACTTGGCATGATGCCGCACGCGGCCCCTTAAATGCTTAACGCGGTTGCTTCCTCCTATCAATTCCAGGGAGCGCCAAATTCAAAGTAAAATTACTATAATTCAGAAAATTATGATAATATGCATTAACAATTTAACAATATTGACAAGAAATGTGTGACATTGTTTACAATTTTTGAATACCGCAACATTCTCGAATACTTTTGCACTAATACTATAAATTTATGAACTGTAAGCGGATTTAATGATTTCCTCTGACATTAGTAACATAGAGCCAAAAATGATTTTAAAAATTACGTTTTTACATAATTTTATATGCCATTATAATATCATTTTATTTTATGCAAAATATCAGAAAGACATTTTATTTTTGATTAATAATTCCAGAAGATTCACAAATCGGTGATGGCGCTGTTATTATAATTTTGCTGATACGTATTTGGCGTTGCGCATTGCTTCAATTCCTTAATGATAGCTTGAACTACGTTGGCAACGAGTTAAATGGCCGCGCCTGAAAATTAGTCCATCCACCATTGTAAGCGTTGGTATGATAAAGCGGTTGACAACTTTCCAGGGGTAAGTTTTCCTTAAGAAATTTTCCTGGATTTCTGGAAACGCTATCGGGCTTCCTATCGCCCCTGTAATAATAGAATCCCGCGATTCGCCATGATAAATAGCGTGATATGCAGCACCATTCAGGCATCTTATATGTAAATATACCGCGATATATCTTCTGCCCTTCTTCCATTTGTACGCCATTGCATTGGTGGCTGCATTCAGACAGTCGAAGGTTATTATTAAATATTTCATCTCAATATCGATAATATTCAGTCGCTCTGTTGAAATTAATAATGACGATCATTCCGTGTGCACTAAGTGGGCTTCCTTATGTGCGGAGTGCTTCTCAAATTGTGAGCTCTGTGAAGTGGCTTTATAGGGTTGTTTATTATTTAAATTGTCCCTCAGAAGGGTTAATAATTGCTCTAAAGGCTGCCTACATTTGTTTATCGGGTATCATTATATTTGGGAGCAACAGGCAGTCATTCCTGGATAGTTGTGCAAAATGTGCTTAAATAACGTGTTTTTAGTGAGGTTTTTAATATCAATTGACTACGATGGAAGGTGGCGAGGAAGCCGTTCAAATCATTGGAAAGCTGGAACCTATTGAATCTGAGTATCCTCAGGATGGGGAATTGGTTGGTGAAGTGATTGAAGAGATTCACATTCAGAGCAACACAGATGGAAATCTGCAAATCAACACCTACAATACAGATGGAGAAATTCCAGATCCAGGGTATGTACTTGAATGCCATGTTTATTTGCTCATCTGATTTGGATATTTGCATGCAGAGAGTATGTAAGTGAGGATGGAACCCAGAAAATCTTTATCACTGAAGGAGGAGAAGCCTATGTTGCTGAAGATGTTGAAACAGGAGAGCTCTACTTGGACGCCTCATCAATTGACACTCTGCATGGCAAATATAAGACTGAGTTTGCTGTGGTGGCAAGTGGAGAAGATCAAGTGGTTGAATATGAGGAGGTTGGCTCTATTCAATCTGCTGAGTCCATGAATGAGGATACTGGAGATGATCCTGATGATCCAGAATATACTGAAGAAGTGGAGCAGAAGGAAGAAGTTGAAGAGAACATTTGCACTTTATGTGACCGCTCCTTCAAAACTGAGGCGGTAAATACTTTGTCAGCATCATCTTTCCCTATCTAAAATGTATTTCTTAATTATAGAATTTGAAACGACATATTACTGTGACGCATTATGCTGAACCTGTAAATGTTGATCCTCTTGCCTTTGAGGTTTGTGGTTGTTGTGGAGAGCCTTCAGACTCTGCTCACACTGTAAGTATCAAGTATAATTACTTTTAGAAGAATCCAGACAACTAAACAATTTTGCTTTCTAATAGAGTGGAACCATCCATTGCAAAGATTGCGATAAACTTTTCGTTACCGAAACAAATCTGAATCGTCATAGAGCACTTGAACATCCTGATGATATTGGTATGTACCGCTGCTGTGAGTGCACACGATCGTTTAGTTCCGAAGGTGGTATCCTGGCACATATGCAAACACATCCTCTCGCGAAACAGTACCATTGCAGTACTTGTAATCGCGACTTTACCAGAAAATATCATCTTGATCGCCACGTTGCCCAGAGTGGTTGCGATGGCAAACCACGCAATCAGTTCAAATGCCAAGTGTGCAACAAGTCGTTTGGCCGTAAAGATAATTTACGTGATCATCTTCGTGCTCATGCTGGGCAAATTAAGAAAAAGAAGACATTTCCATGTCCGCACTGTGGCAAAGAGTTTCAGGGGCAGGCTCTACTTGTAGTCCACCAAAGGACGCATACTGGGGAAAAGCCTTATGCCTGTGACATGTGCCCGAAAAAGTTTCCTTCCAGTGGTGCTATGAAGAAGCATCGTCGGATGCATACAGGAGAGAAGCCTTATCAATGCATGCAAGTCAGTTGACAAACTATTTTCTCGTGTTTATTGAACTAATCGATTTAATGATTGCTATGTTTAGTGTAAGCGTCGATTTGCTGCGAAGGAAACTCTCAATCGTCATGTTCGTACCCATACTGGAGTGAAACCACATAGTTGTAGCTATTGCGGAAAATCATTCATTCAAGCTGCACAATTACGTGCCCATATTTTCCATCACACTGGAGAAAATGCATTCACGTGCCCTCATTGCGATCGTGCCTTCAATCGCCGCGTGCGCTTAACTACTCACATTAAGTTTGTACATGATGGTGCCCAACCTCTTGAATGCGAACAATGTGATAGAACGTTTTTCCGCAAAGAGGATCTCATTCGCCATGGCTTATTGCACAGTGGCGAAAAACGTAAGCTGAATCAACATTTAAATAGTTTTTTGACTTTAAAGTAAATCATGTTTGTCTAGCTTTTGAATGTGACGTCTGCAAGAAACGCTTTGCAGTAAAAGCCTCCCTAAAACTGCACGCCCTGACGCATCGTAAGGAGCAACCTTGCGCTTGTGACGAATGTGGTCGTGCATTCATTCGTCAGGATTGTCTTCTACGCCATATGCGCTCGAAACATCGGGATGTCCTCGAAGATATTATGGCAGCGGCTGAAAAGAAGCGACTACAAGAACAGTTACTGCAAGTGGCTGCAGAGCCTTCCAGCACAAAGAAGAATGTGATCGGCTCGCAAATTTGGAACGAACTGACCCTTACTGATTCTATTAAAGAGCTTCTCAGCTTGCTGGTGGATCTCAGTACGTTAAAGGCATTTGGATGGCCAGATGCGCCAGTTGATAAAATGCTTGATGCTGTAATACGTCGTTGTGGGCATGAACCCGCATCTGATGCGGAATTTGATTACATCGGACGAATGCGCGAAAACGCTAAGTTGTTGTTTACTGTTGTGATTGATGACCAAGCGGTCAAGTCCTTATTAAATAACCAGACTGTTGATGAAGTTATACAACATGTTTTACGGCTGGCGAAAAGCGATGAAGAAGATGAAGATGAAAATACAACAGCCGAATTTCAGGAAGTTGATGACGCTGACATGGATGAAGATGAGCCGGGGGTGGAAACCATTAAATTTGAATACGGAGATGATGATACGGGTGACGAAGAACAAGATGCTAGCATGTCGGAAACAGACACTGCAGTTAGCACTGTGGAGGCAATGCAATGAATATTACAGATTTAAAAGACGCAGCTTTGAATATTCAAAACTCGTTAAATCAATCACAAGTTGAGTAATTGAGATATGTTATCAATGCATACATTTAGTGTTTTATTATCGTAAACGCATTTCAGGTGTTTGTATTAAATTTTAATATGCATAGCATCTAATTTAGTTGGATTCCTGTATGCATATTTAATTAATATGATAATAAAGATTTTTACAAGAATGCTTTGAACGCTTCGAACAGTTAAAGTTTTGACAAAGCCCTGACGCATCTATACTTACTCGGTAGGCTTCGGCTGTTGTTGGCGCCACTTTCTGTCAAAACTTGTTATTGGCAGTTATTGGCCGTCAACGTTCACGTGTAGTCGTTATCATTTCTCCGAGGTAAATTCAATTCAAAACCCTTAAATTATTCAAAGAAAAACATAAGTGTGAGATTTATTAATACGAAACACGTGCTAACTAATCACAGTCGTACTGCAAAGGATACATTTTAAATCATTGGTATTGTTCCGTTATGTTGCTAACAGTTTAACGGTCGCCGGCTGTGTATCAACAGTATCTTTATATGTCAGCTGTACGTTCAACGGCCAGTTTTTAAGTTGTATATTTATAATAATATTTTCTACATAACGATAATCGTGATATACATGCCATCCTATCTAACACAGTATGAGTGATATAGTCCTCCACAAATGGGATTCAATTATTGTCGATTGGGTAAGCGATCATTTCTTGTTTGTTGTCTGTTTGCTGAATTTGAATACTATCATAGGTCAACTGCTTGGAGCTTTCTAAACGTATACAAAACATTAATGGCTTAAGACACATAGATTTCTTCAACACACTCATTGAAATATAGTAAGTTTTATTTTGCCATCCATAATTTCGTATAATAACACCTAAATACTTATAGTCAACCAGATTTGAAAAGTACCCTTAATGAATTCTTGCAATCACACTATCCTGTGTTTGAAATACGGAACGATGAAGCACATTATACCGAGGCTGAGTTACGAGCAGCTGCCTCACTTGTTTTACACTATACATGTCTTTACGATCAAAGAGACTCTCTCACAAAACCTCTTTGCGAGAAGCTAAGCAATGACGTGCAAGCGTATATTAAGAATTTTCTTGAAAAATTCACTGTGGAAACTACGTATCAAGAATTTGACGGCATTATCCGAGCATCGATGGAATCTAAGGTTCCACCAGTTGATACTCCAACCCAAAGAGGAACCATGGAGTGGAACTCCTCTGGAGAATCGCCGATGTTGCAAGGTAGCCCATTGCATGAATATTTCAAAACGCCAGCAGCGGCAAAGCTGGCAAGAATGCAGGAAAAAGATCGCGAAATTCGGCGGTTATCACGCGATTTGGAAGCAGAACGCTTCGAGAAGGAAGACTTGACGATGGAGATCAAAGAACACAAGAAACGTATTGAACAGATAACGCTCGAAGTACGTGATAAGTCGCAGTTAATCTCTCGACTGAGTTCTCGCATTTGTGAGATGGAAGAAAATATCCCTGATAGTAAACCTCAGGAGGTTATTGAAATGGAGAAACTTTTACGAAGCGAATTGTCTGACTGCCAGGCATACATTACGCAGCTACAGGGAGAGCAAGAAGAACTTATGAATCGTAATGATGAAATGACTAAAATGGTATTTATGTTTGATTGAAATATTTTATTTGACTTAACAGTTGTTTGTATCTTCTACAGATGACGCAAGCCGAAGAAGCAATTTCAATTTGGCAAAAGAAATCCGCCGAAGTTGAATGTAAATATGAGGAATTGTCTCATCAGCATGCAGCTCAAGAACGCGAGTTGGCTAGTCTAAAAATGAATTATAATGAAATTTCCTCGTTGTTGGATGAGCTGCGTCAGAAAGATATGAGCGTTTGCGAAATGGAGTCATCGATGACAACGTTGATCAATAATGATCGTCCATCCACCGAGGACCTCGCTACTACAGTTGTTGAAGTGCAGCTCAGGGAATGCCGTGCAGAAATGGAGCATCTCCAGGCAGAATTACAAAGTCAAGTTACCCATAGCGATATAGTTGAACAGCAACTGCAGAATACTCTGCAGGAGCTTAAAGCATCTCGCAAAATTTGCTCAGAACTTGAAAAGTATAAAACCTCCACGGATAAACTACTCCAAGATTTTAAGAATAATGATGTAAAAATGAATGCAAGTATTAATGAATTGACCACAAAAAATAATCAATTCGAACGCGCTAATGACGATTTGAAGAAAGAGCTGATGTTGTCGCTAGAAAAAAGCCAAGTACTCGAAGACGAACTTACTGACACTAAGTTGAAATTGAATGAAGTCAACAATCAACATGCACAACTTGAAAAATCTGCGGAAGCAGTGAAAGTACAACTTGAAGAGCTGCAAAGTATTAACGAGAATCTCAAACTTACAAATGACGATATCTTGAAACAACTTAATGACATGAGCTCAGAGAACGAAAAGAAGGATAGCGAATTATACACACTCAACTTAGAATTGGCAGAACGCAATAACACTATTAAAACCAGCGAAGAAATGATTGCGAGCCTCGCCAAAGATATGGATTTATTGCGTGATAGTCACGTGGACTTGAATAAGCAACTTAGCGATGCATCTTCACGATACGCCACTTTGCAGGAAGAATCTCGTGAATTGCAAGATAAATACGAAGAAGCGGTTAAGAATTATACACAAAGTAACTTTTCGTTGGATGCGGTTCAGAATAAGCTCAAGCAAACTGATCATGAAATGCAGACTCATATCGATCGCTTGGAAGAGATGATAATCGGGGCAATTGAAAATTCTGAGCTGGACAAAGTTGAACGATTCTCTCAACTATTGGAGAAATTATCCACGAAGCAAATGTCGTTTGAAAATACGATACAAAGCCATCAGCAGCTTAACACTGAACTTGAGGGTCAAGTGGTACATTTGCAGCGGGTTGAGATTAAGAACCAAGAAATGGTGCAGAAGCTGCAACAATCATTATCACAAGCACAGCAGAGTATAAGCGAATTCGAGAACTTGATTCGTGATAAAGTATGCAAAATTGATGAACTCCATGGAGTAATCGATTCTCTGAATAGTACTATTACTGATTTAGATACGACGGAAGCGCAGTTATCACACACCAATAAAGAATTGCGAAGTACCATTTCTATATGGGAGGAAAAACATGAAAGTATGATAAAAGTCATTTCCGCAAAAGATACTGAACTTGATCAATTACGCAACTGTAAGAATGACCTGCTGAGCAAGGTGAGTCAATTGAAAGAAGATTGTAATAATAAGGCAAGCGAAAATAAAAACCTGGCGGTCAGCTTGAATGCGCTTGAAATACAATCTCAAGACTTCCAATTCCATATTCAAAAACTAAGGGAAGAAGTGTCAGAGGGTTTACAACGTAATGACTCGCTTTTGCAAAACTTACAAGAAGTCGAAGCATTTAATATTGACATTCTTAAAGAGAATGCCGAACTGAAATCCGAAACGCAAGCTGCGTTGGACAGCCAGATATCGCTCAACGACGAACTCAATTTGAGGATCCAGCAATCTCTCGAGGATCTCGAAAAGAAATCTCAACTGAACATAAATTTGGAGAAGAAACTGCAAACGCTTGAAGAATTAAACAACACAATGAAAGAAGAACTTGAATATCTGCGCGAGCAAATTGGCTATGAAATAACAAAGAATGAAGATCTTATGCGTCAATTGCAGGTGAGTGATCAAGAGAGCACTCAATATATTGAAATGAATCACAAACTCAACGAGTCGATCGCCAATATGCAAGAAGCACAGAAAGTGCTGCGTTCAGAACTGGAGAAATGTCAACAAGAATATAATGCATATCGTGATGAATTTAATGTAAAGTTGGAATTATCTTATAAAGAGCAATCTGAGCTGAAAGAGAGCTTAAGTGCGGTACGCGATGAGCTAGAAGCCGCTAATGAGAAGACTACTTGTCAGAAGAAGACCATCAATGAAATGTTAAGCGAGATGGATAATCAGCTACAGAAACTTAAAGATAAGAACTCCGAAATCGCTTCTATGAAGGAAGAATACGGTTACAAAGATCTCGCAAAGATGCAGATAATTAACAAGCTGCAGAAAGAAATTGAAGAGCTTGTCGCGACGAATACGCGTTTGGTTACTGATTTGAATGTAGCAAAAGATAGCATTGATTCTAAACGGCAAGAGTTGCAGGAAGTACAAAGTTCTCTTGCGCAGCTAGATAAGCAGTTTAAGAAGAACGTCGTACAGCACGAGAAGAAGATTGAACTGATGAATCTCACTATTGATAATCAGAAAAAGCAGGCGGCTAAGGCTGAAGAAGCTCGCGTGCAACTCGCAAAACAATTAGAGGAGGCGTTTGCACGTGTATCAGAATTGGCGCAAGAGAAGGAACATCTTGCTAGTACTTGCACTGATTTGCGAAAGCAGAAAGAGAAATTTAAAAAAGAACTGGCTCAGGCCGAAATTGAATGTGTCAAAAAGGACGATGTCTTTGAACAGAGCAACAAAGAGTTGCTTGCCCTCAAATTGGAGTTTGAAGTCAAGACCGCGGAGCTGTTTGAAACGCAGAAAACCATATTCACTATTGAATCCGAAAAGAATGAAGCTTACAAGGAAATTGACTGCATGCGGAACGAATTATTCGCGCTTCAAGAACGCAAAACTGCGAGTGATATTGAGCTGAAAAGTGTTGTAGAACTCAAGGATTCAATGTCTGGCAAGATGCAACAGCTTCAGGATCACTTCGAAACTGTCTGCAAGCACTACCATATCAAGATGAATGATTTGAATGCCGCGACCATTGAACTTGTAATGTTCAAAGATTGTAGAGAGAAAGAAATTGCCGAGTTGAATCAGAAACTAGATAAATTGCACACTGAGCTTGATAACACCATGAAAGACTCTAATTCTGTACAGGAGGAGCTGAAGAAGATGATTAATGAAAAGCATGAGGTGATTGTTGGCTTTGAGGTAGACATTGAGAATATGCGAGTTAGCGAAATGTGTCTTCTTCAAGAGATATCCTCGCTGAAAGAGGAACTGAACTATACGAAAGACAAATACACCGAAGCTCTGCAGATCGAGCAGGAACAGAAGGCAGAGAGTGGAGAACAAGTACGTTCGCTTACTGAGAATCTCAGTGAGCTTCTTGCCAAATACAATAAACTCCAACAAGAATACAAAACTATGGAATGCGAGCATGCTTATAATAAACTATCGTGTGTAGAATTGCTAAAGGATAAACAATTACAAGAGCTTGAAATTGTGCGAACCAAAGCAGAGTACGATGAGGATTTGCGTAACTGTCGCGAAGACTTTGGAATGCAGCTTAGTTCTTTGCATAAGATGGAAGGCAATTTGAAGTCCGAAATCAACGAGTTGACGGACGCACTTACGAGCGCAAATGACGATATTTCACAATTGAATGTTGAATTAATTGATGCCAAAGAGAATTTAATTGCTACCCAAAAGGAGCGCGATGAGCTACTTAAGAAAATCGAGGATTTGGAAATCAGCAATCAACAATTGGAAAAGAATTATGCCGCTCTAGGTATCCAAAACGAATCGCTCCTTAAGGAAAGCAAAGCGGAACTCGTAGCAATGCAAGATCGATTGCATGTGGTCATTAAAGAACATGAAGTCACAATTGAACAGAAGCGGAAAGAAATTGAAAAACTAACACGCGAAATTGCCAAATGTCAGGACTCATTAAAATCGCATAAGGCAGCCCATGGACTTGATTGTGAGCAATTCCAACAGCAAATACAGTCTATGAATGCTTCAATCACGAGCTTTACGCAAAATATTGCTAAACTCACTAAGGAGCGGGATATACTCCAGGCTAGAATCGATCACCATAAGAACATATATTCTTCGTTAGTGGAGAAAACAAATCAGAAGGATGAAAAGGTAACAATTAATCGCTCCTTCGCATGATATCATTTAAACTTTGTTTTTAGATAGCCTTGTTGGAGACGCAATTGAAGAAGCTGCAGGTCTCGCACGATGTGCTCGAGGCGGGTAAAGGTAAAATGGAGAAAATGAAAGTCGAATTGGAGGGAAAACTCCACATGCTTCAGCAGACCCAACAGACAGGAAATGATGAGTACGTCGCTCAGATAAAGCGACTGCAGACGCACATCGATAAGCTAACGGTGCAGCTAGATCAACACAAAGAGATTATTCGAGAGAAGAATGAAGAGATCGTATCGTTGAACGGCGAATTTGATTCGGTGCAATTGATCCTCACGAACATGACGAAACAGATGGAAACAAGTACTCGCGAATTGACCACGATTCACGAAGACTACGAGGGTAAATTGAATTCGGAGCGCAAAGCCCTCGTCGCGTTGCAATCGCAATACGAGACGACAACGAAGGAGCTACAGTATGTGTCGCAACTCAACAGGGACCTCAACGAGGAACTGCGCGAAGTGAAGAATGAGATTAGTACCGCGGAGGTCATCATCAATTCGAAGGAAGAGATGCTCGCCGAGATGACACAAAAGTACGATCAGGTAGCTGCGCAAGTCGTTGCTAAAGACGCCACCCTTGCTTCCTTACAGACGGAGCTGGCTGCGAGGCTTGAACAATTGGCGCACGATTCTGCGGAGAGGCAGCTTCTCGAGGACAAACACCGTCGCGCCCAAGAAGAGGTGCAAGAAGTGATGCGCCATCGGGAAGAGTTGATCGAGAAGCATGCGGAAAACGTGCGCGCCGGCGAAGAGAGCTTGTTGCGCGTGCAGGGTGAGATAAAGGGTTTGCTGGAGCAGTTGGCCGAACGCGACGAGCACGTTCGCGCGCTCAACACGGAGCGAGAAGCCCAACGTCTGCTCGAGATGCGTGTGCTTGAGTTGGAATCGCAAGTTTACGAGGCGAACATTGTGAAGCGCAAATTGCAGGCGAATGTGCGACGTTTTGCTGCATTGTTGAATGAAAAGGATGATGTTTTGGACGATGTTGATTTGGATGATTTGATTCAGCAGATTGAGACGCGTATTATTGGTACGTTCGGCAAATTGCGCGAATTGGCGACTGTGCATAATGAAACGCAAAAAGATAAAGAGAATTCTGAACGCTCGCTGACAGAGTTACAAAAATGCCACAAAGAACTGATTGAAGAGCAAACGAAATTATTGCAAGAGTATGAACGGTTGCACGAAGAAAAAGTTGCGATACTTCAAGAGAAGACGAAAGATTCCAAGAGTTTGGAGAATTTAAAAGTGAGTAATTGTTTAATTAAAATTTTACGTCAATTTATAAAATGCATATTATTTTTTAGACGCAGTTTGAAGTATTAAAAGATAAGCAACACTTTTCTGCGCAATTACAAGAAAAAGTCGACTTTTTGGAGCGTAATCATAAATCAACATTTAATTCGTATAAAGAATTCTTGTGTAGTACTCAGAGCGTCTTCAAATCGATCGAAGAAATGATCACTAAGCGCAATAGTATTGAGCAGATAGTTTACAATCTGAAAGACCTTCACACAACCATGCAAATAAAAAGCTCACATATTACTGAAGAATCACATCGACTGCATTATGAACAGAAGTCCGCGCTCGAAGTAATCATCGATGATATACAAAAGCAATTTCGGCGCTTTTCAAAAATGATTTACAATCAGAATTTGAAGTGCCATCAAATTGTTGAACGTACGGTTAACGCGCTATTATGTGACAGTAAAATCGAATGGACAACTGTTTATAAAGACATGGATGGTGACGAAATCGAGTCGAAATTAGACGATCTTAAAGATAACGCCGAAAACGCTTTGGAACAATTAAAAACTTTCGTCCATGCCATAGATCAACTCGTGTTCAAGGAAGAAAAACCTAAAGTACTTAAAGAGAACGTCGTTCCCGTCAATAAGCCCAAAGAAGATGACTGGAAACGCAAATATCTCTCCATCAAACAGAAACTTGCGCTTGTCGAAAATGCGAAGAATAATTTCGAAAAGAAAATCCGGCAGCTGCGAGAAGAAAATAAAATATTGGCCGATGGTAAAGTTCAATCATCTGTTGCACCTGCTAAAGTTGACGAAGGTGATGCAGCGTATAAAAAACTTCTGAATGACTATATTGAACTTAAAGACGCGTACCAAAAAGCGCAATCAGCGCAAGATAATACACCGCAAGCGCCTGAACAGGGCCAGGGTGATTTCAGTGACGACGAATTGCGCAGAGAGTTAACTTTATTGAAGGACTCGTACAGTCAATTGAAGATTGTACATTCCAAGCTTGAATTGGATTACAAGTCACTGAATAGAATTTTAGAGGAGCGTAATGAGCAGCTATGCACGAATTTGGCGGCAAAGGAGTCGTATGGAACTCTTTGCGAAGAAAACACACGCTTGAAGTCCGAGATTGATACTTTAACGTACAAGCGCCAGCGTGATCGCGAAGAGTATGTGCGTTTGATTGGTAAGAATGATTCGGACATGAATAAAAAGGTGCAAGCAGTAAAAACCGATTACGATTCAAAGCTGGAAAAGATGAAGAACATGATTGTCTCAAAGTACAAGGAGCAAATCGAACAGAACGATGCGGATACTCGCGAGCGGTTGGTATCACTTGAGAGCGAGAACAAACACTACAAATCCACAGTGGGCCGTTTAAAAGAAGAACTTGGACGGATTTCCGCAAAGGTTGAAGTCCTGAATACGGAAAAGCAGTATGCAATGCAACAGTTGAAGCTGCAACGAAATGAAAGCTTGTTCAAGGAGCCGCTGATGTTGTCGCGTCGTGCGAGCACACAAAGTTTGCAAAATGATGCTATGCGAGGGGCAGCGTACATTGAAGAACGACGCTTTTCTACGATGCCCAGAAATGCTTCAGCCATGGATGTTATCGAAGAAGTGCGCATTCGACGCCGAACAAGTGTTACCGCGACTCCTACTGCTTCCGATGGTGAGTTATTTTTAGTTTTTTTGTTTATTGTATATACTCAAGCAACCATTTCTTTTGCAGATTTTCATATGGAGGATGAAGGTGATATGTTCAACAATAAGTATCTGCACGACCTTAAGGCCGGCCGTTTCGACGATGCTGCGAGCTCATCAGATCGTGAATCCATTTCCAGCAGGCTCTCCGAAATGGTGGTACGAAATTCAATGTGTCCTCCTCACCTCAAATCATCTTACCCAGCGGAAACTCAATTTTTCAATAGGAATTTCGTCAAGGATGAAGATATTAAGGTACTTTTGCCGTTTACACAAATTAATTGTTCAAATTGCGTTAATGTTTTATGTTTTCAGTCTGGTAATCTTGAATTTGACGATAACATGAAAACGCATCTCCTACCGCAAGAAAAGTCTAAGAAAAAAGACATTGGTACAACGTCGTATAAGAAACCGGGACCTCCAACACCAAGCAAAAACGGCGGGCGCTCATCCCTCCAGGGCAATAATAACCAACGCGAAGTACTTCGCGAACTAACGGACCAGAAGCGTATAACACCAAATCCATTGCGAGCGCTCTTCTCACGTTCGAAGGACTCGAGCAGCTCTGAGGTAGGTTCCTCCTGTTCGAACCTATCGTTTACATTAAGTTCTGCATCAGAAACGCGGGCGTTCTATGACAAGTATAAACGATGTAATCGCAAGCGCAAAATTTGTACCTTGTGTAAATCACATTGTGCATATTGTTGGAGGCGGAATCGTGGTCTCAAATTCTGTTGCGCACGTGGATATTTCGTCCGCAATATTTGGCAAATAACGAAGAACGTCATTTGCATTCTTTCAATTGTGCTAACTGGCATCTCAATCATCTCGCTCACTTCATAAAATTAATACATAAACGGGAGGCAATGATGTTTCTCTATTAGATAATTTTTATTAGTTTCTACTATTTTTTACAATGCATGCTCACGTACTCTTCCCAATCATATTATATATTAAATATATGTATATATCTATTATCTGCACCTATATTAATTTATTTCTTCTTAACGAGCCAACGATGTTGACTGGTGTGGTAACATTTTGATTTTTACAGAGAACATCCGTGAGTCCTAGGAAGAGGACGAGCTTTTTCCGGCGATAAGGAGAGTTCAGTGTGCACGGTTTTTGATATTTGTTATACAGTATTTTTCGTTTTCCAATTCTACGACGATCACACAAGTGAATGCTTTTTTATTATGCTGTTTTTTATATTCAAAACATTGTTTAATACATATTAATTTAATATATTTAAGTACAAAGTAGAAAATATAAGAAAGAATCATTCACTTGATTAGCAGCTATGATAATGCATGATTCATTCCGTACAATATAATTGTGAAAACTTTATCTCCAAAATTTCCATATCTTTAATGTTTAAAGAACTCTCATAATATTTAATTTAAATTAAATTTGAAATCAGCGCCAGCCCGGTTCATACGGCGTTGGCAGCGCCCTCTGAGCAACTACAGATTTACGAAGCTTCCACCCGCGCAGCGTTACGCGCGCGCATTGTACAAGTAGCATAATTTGGCGGGATCGCGGCGTTTCTTTGTGGTTGGATACCCATCGACATCGGCTCCATTGTGGGCATTTCACCGCCAAAACCAGGTAATTGCCCCGATCGTGGGCAACGAAAGTGCATCGACAAATGGTGGTGTTTGCCGCGCATTGGTATTCGCTCCAAAACCGCCACACCCTTGTAGGTTAGGTCCTCAGTGAAGTGATCTCTTGTTTTGAAGCGCGTCGCGGCCCTCATAAAGTAAACAAGCAAATCGCGGGTCGGTCGTGGTGCTTCCAGTCCATCAGTGCGTCTAAACATACAATGAGTTTCGGGAATAAGCAGGACACCGACGCCGATATGGAGGCGTCCTGGTCCTCAAACGAAGCCAACTTTGTTGAACCCCTCTACGCGAAGCTGGAGGAGTTGCAAAAGGAGTTAAAGTTCGACAATGCGACGCTTAAGAAGACGTGGGATAACTACGGAGAAATATCAAGCTACATAACACTTGAGGTAAAATTTGCATTTGCAATTAGTATATATTTTTAGACCGCCTTCATTCCTTTACAAACAGCTGCTCCAACATATGTCTCCCATTGTTGTATTAGTTGCCTAGTGCATCTCTCCATATATTAAATTTCAGGGCGATAAAGTGCACTGGCTGGCGTGTTGTTTATTTATAACATATCGGAAAACTAAAAGCGAATCCGTGAAAGTATATGCAGCCAGATCCAAATCATTTAATATGACTTTACTGCTAAGACTTTGTGATATGAGGTAGGCGTGATTCACTTAAAAATTGCCAGAAAGTTTGACTATACATTGCGTCTCATGAATTTTAGCCTTAATCATTTCTTCGCCAACATGAAGAGCTGGATTACAATGGCTAAACTACCAAAAGAGTTTTTAAAAGAAGTTGAATTGGCTGAGAAAAATTTCATTGTATGCCAAAATGTTTATAAGCATTACTTGACGAATTTCAAGAAGTTGTTTAGAATACCAGATAGCGAATCTATCCGACTACGTAAAAAGTAAGTTTTGATTTCTCCGTGTTCCCATGCAAGATATGTGTATTAATGTATTTTCTTTATTTTCTTAACGTAGATTAACACATTGTACTCCAATTAGTGTTTTTGAATTCACTTGGGTGTTGTTCATCCTATTAAAAGGCAAATATATGCGCTGCGCCGACGATTTAGTCGAATGCCTCAAGATTTTATTTGCCTGCTGCAATCTGTCGTTTCGCAATGCGTTTCTTCTGAATCAGCGCGACGTGCTTAATCTTGAGTTTGATGGGCTGCCAGCTGACTGGCACCTGCCTACCTACCAGCTGCCAGCTGAGGCGCCGTGCGCCCTCGACAAGCTCATTGGCACGCAAGGCTTGCTGGAAATCTCAGATGTCAAGTACACGCAAGACTACAAAGTGCATCCGAAGCTCGTCCAGCTGATCAACGAAGGCAAGCTCAAGGGAAATAAGAAAGATCTTAGCGGCTTCTTCTCGCCGGAAAACATCGACAATAATTATGCGTCACTCACTAAAATATACGAGGAGTATATTGCCGAGGAGAGCTGTTTTGACGAAAAAATATTTTTGGGTAAGATTTCACAACATTCTTACACACTCTGTACCAACTAATGTTATTCATTTATTTCCAGCTGAAGCATACAGACAATCAGTGCTTCAAAGTATGCGTTGCTCAAATGGAGATGCAATAATGGATACACCGATTAATGATCGGCGAGTAGCCGTTTGTCAGACACCGCTCACCGGTCGTCATTATATGGGACCGCGCGAGCCAAACGAAGGCAATGGTGCGGCTGATTCCAAGGCTAAGCTGACTGCGCTCTTGGCAAACCGTCCTTCAGGCATGTCCGACAAAATCTCGGAGATGATTGCCGAATGCGGCGGCGAGAATCTGGGTGAGAAAGTTGTTAATGTTGTAAGTGTAATGTCAGAGAAGCTGCTCGGCGATCTAACGTCTGGCAATGCGGCCGATCCCAATGAAATACAAACGATGACAACGAAATTGTTCTATTGCATCTTGGAGATGATACTCGTGAATGAAAAGCGGATGAATCGCGATCTCTCCGTACTTGAAAAACCAGTGTTTCACGAATGCGTCTACGTGTGTGCCGCTGAATTATTGGTTTACGTGATGGCGCTGCCGCCCCAGTTTCACTTTCCGTGGGTGTTGACTGCGCTCGATATGCCCGCATCACATTTTGTTCGAATTATTGAACTCATTGTTCGATCGAAGCACGATTTCCCTCGAGACATCATCAAGCATCTAAGTTATGTAAGTCACTCATTTTTATAGCCCTCGCTTGCTTCTAATGACTAATGGAAATTCTAGGTTGAAGAATCCATATTGGATTCGTTAATGTGGCGTAGCGATAGCGTTCTCTGGGAGGACCTAGCACGCTGCGATTATTCAATTCCCAAATTTGAAGAAATCGCGCAACCGGGAACAACAATTAACATGGCAAATCTTGTTAATACGATGTCTTCACGGCGCGCCCTGTTTCCCCCCGGTGCTGCAAGTACAAGCACTTCGGAAACGTTTCAATCTCCAAGATATTCAAATATCCGACCTGGGCAATCGCTTTTGAACTCAAACCGCAATCAATTGGCTGTGCAGAATGCGCCAAACAGCACTCAAAATGGCACAAACACTAATGCGAATTCGCCGCGCAGAAATCTGAGTTTCTCAATCATTTTGAGAAAGTTTTACGTACTCGCGTACGTACGAATGGATGATCTGTGTCGTCGTTTGCGGTTGAATGATACTGAATTCCGCATGAAAATTTGGACGGTTTTTGAGCACTCGATCCGCAAGACGGATCTTATCAAAAACCGCCATTTGGATCAGCTAATCATGTGTGCGGTTTATGTGATATGCAAGGTAATTTACTTCAATGTTTGCCTGAAGAATGTGTATGTAACTATTTGTTTGCTTACAGTTGGATCAAGGTAGCAACATGAAATTTACCGAAATCATGAACTGCTACCGTGCACAACCGCAATCAAACCGTGATATCTATCGCAGCGTGTATATCGACGAGACTGGAAGTGACAATTTAATCATGTTCTACAATAAAATCTATGTGATGAAAGTGAAGAAATTTGTGCTGCAGTTTACGCGCTCTTCGGATATCGAGAGCTTAACACTCAGCCCGTTGCCAGCCACGACTCCCCTTGTCAGCCCCCGCAGTCAGATAACACGCAACGTGTTCGTTAATTCGTTGGAGAGTCCAACGAGCTTGAGCGGAGAATTCAATAATCCGCATAGTTATTGTTTTAATCGTAGTGATTCACGTGTAAGTAACAATGCGTATTCACATGGCTAGTACCCATCATAATCGCTGGCTGATTTCAGGATCTCAAGAATATTAATAAGGCAATCAATGGACGTGCAGCGAAGCGATTGCTCGCTGACGATCTGGACAGCGACAGCAAGCGCTTCACGAACAGTAAAATACAAGCGATGATGGAAGAGCGTGAAGTGCAACACAAAACGACGCAATGATAATGTCTTTAGCATGTAAGATTAATTTTTCTCCTATAGCTTCTGAATTTATCGTGCAGATTACAACGGATTGCAATTCATAGTTATTTATTACACGTGTGATAGAAATGTTACAGATAAAAATTATGCATCTTTTGTCTTAATAAGGTATTCAATGATGGTAAACTAGCGATGTATGCACGAAGAGATTGCCTCCAGATTTGAAGGAATTTGGGATATATATTTATATACTAATTAAATGTTAAATAATTGAGCATTTGATTTTTGTTGAAGTTGAACCCTTGACGAGTAGCTGTAAGTTAGTTCTTTGCACGAATGTTGAGCTTTATTGGTATTCTTATTTGATATGCCCGTTGGTGTTTATAGCCATCGATAGCTGGCGTTCGTACCAGGAATGTCTCTGATGCAACGCATGCGTTGTGGCGTGCGTCGCGCCCTACCCAGTATGCGCGTCGCGTATCTAACGAACACTTAGTACGCACAGTTGGTGTTACAGCGCGTCTGCTAAGAAGCTCGGCGAGTGACACAGACAGCATCGGAGCGAACGCAGGCACCTGTTACATTAGTCATTGCTCATCGACCGACCGTTCATTGTTCGTTAGAAAGCCGGCCGGCATCGTTCGCCCCTAACCTACTCGCAATCAGCGCGTCGCATCTCGCAAATCGCACGCAAACTTTGTAAGTACAAATCCAAGACAACATGTCGAACGAGCAGCAGCCCGAATCTGTGGCCGCCGAAGAGCAGCAGCAGCAGCAACAGCCGGAGAAGAAGGCTGAGGAGCAGCAAGCTCCCGAAACGCCTAAGGAGGACGCCAAGGAAGTGAAAGAGAATGGAGACGCCGCCCCGGCGGAAGAAGCGCAACCAGCCGCCCCCGAACCGAAGCAGATGCGTGCCGTAGTCCTCAACAGCTTTGGTGGTTTAAAGAGCGTCAAGATCCTCAAGCGCCCCGAACCGACAGCCGCCGAAGGAGAGATTCTTATCAGAGTTAAAGCATGGTGAGCTCGATTTTTTTTCTCTTTCAAATATCCGTTTGTTCGTCCATATGCGTACACACCGGCCCGACATATGCAAATTCGCCATTTTCTATTTTCTGCGTGTGCATCGAGCGGACATGCGTAGCTTAGCAGCGAAACAAATAATTTTTCGCATCCATGTTTGCGAACTGCGCCCATATTTTCGACGAAGACGTCGCCGACGACGATGAGGATGATGCTCGCATCTTATATCGCGCGATTAGGCCAATCGAGGATAAAAAACGTTATTGCGCAGTTGGGAACAAGCAACAAGCATTTTATGCAAGTGGGAGCGAGAGCCGGGCGCTACCCGCATAATCAGCGCCCGGCTGCATTCAGCCAGCACATTTGTGTGCGTGTTGCTTTAATTGTAATTCGCCACCACAGCAGGCAAATAAAAATACCTCGATTAATTAAATCTCTCTTCTCTCTCTCTTGGAGCAAATGCGTTGAGACCCCATCGGATAACATGCTAATCTACGCGAAAGCCAATTCCGTCACTCGAACAACTGCTGGGCGCATTTCAGTAAACAATTAGTTGAAATGAAATGAAAACGTTAAAGAACGTTGTCAAAGAAGAAGCATATTGATTACAGCAATACAGTATTGTTGCATTTTTATCAGGGCAGGGGTTAAACGCGATATCATAACAGGCAGCACAGTAATTAAATGATTACTGCCCTGCTTGTTTACGAACAAAAAAAAGTAGAGCAACAAGCGACCAAACAAGTTGATTTCATAGTAAACAACAAACATAGCAGTCGTATTACAATTGTTTCGCGAAAAATTTGCATTGGTTTGATGCGGTTTTCCGTGAGCAACAATAACAAACACATTAGAGCAAAGAGATAAGGGGGCAGCCATTTGGGCGAAACATGCGCGTGCCCCTGCATGCGTGTTGAAACAAGTACGAAACGCGTTGGTAGCAGCGAGTTTGCGTTCGCTATGCACCCATCGCATCGGTGTCGCCCGATGCTGCGACCTTCAAATATATTTTTAAATGCAAAAAATGTTCTGCGAGAACGAGCCGTGTGCCGCGCTGCGCCTCTTGCACCCATTCCGCGCGCGCGCCTTGCGGAGAGGGAGCCAAAGAAGAAGAGACCCGATGGAGGAGAGCAACGAGCCATCTGCGTTGCATCTCCTTGCAGCCGCATGCGAGATGCAGCACACAGCGCAGAGAGCGGCAATCGAGTTGATTGAAACACGACGTGTGTACAGCTCTCGCCGCCGAGGAGGCGATATAACGAAGAACATCCGCGGACGCGCGAGATAGCCGTGTGTTTCGGTTGTTAATGTTACAATTGGCGCGAGCGCCCGCCCTCGCTGATGTTTATGTTATTTGCGCGCTTGCTAACGACTTGGGAAATTGTTTATGAACAAGTACTTGTTCTACTTTGCGGAAGTCATTTGGAAAGATGGTGACGAAGAAAGGGAGGCAGAAAAACGTATGTAACAAAGCGGCATTTCCGGTATGCTGCTTGGAGTATGAACGTGGGGAAATATCAGACAGTATTAATTCGTAGTAATGAAATTGGTTCCACTTGAAAGCTGAAATTTGAAAACGATTCATCAATTGGAATTAGTCACGATTAGTCATCAATTGCTTCATTTCGGTTGCGTGATAAGAAGCAGATGACTGGCTGGCTGGTTGGTTAGCTGATGACGCCGGAAAAACCGCAAATAAGCGGGTACTTAGTTGGAAGCGCATTTACTCGCGTTCGTCGATGGGTGATATATTGTTGCGGTAATAAATAGGATAAATTATGTATGAATATATGAAGTATGTGCAATGTAAAGCAAGGCAAAGCAAAGCAACGGGACAGGGAAATTGAATCAACAGAAGAAGCACTTAAGACGCGAGTTGGTAGTAACAGCAGCAACAGCAGTAGCGGCTCTTTAAAGGCCATATGCAGCGCCGCACTTACGCACATAATTCGAATAACAAACGACGACGATGACGACGACAACGTGCTCGTTGACAACGGAAGTACAACTTTTTTGTTTTGTTCAGCGACGCGTATGCCGTAATTGCGTATGAATGTGAAGCAGAAGGAGTCGCGCTCCCTGATTGCTGTGTGAGTTTTTGGCTTCTGGTAACTTAACTTTTACTTTCATCAAGAAACAATAAGTCGTTTAGTCGAGCCGACAAACTCTGCCGGGAAATACTTGGCGTGTATGCCTTTAAACATTTGCTGAATTTTAATTTGTTTGAAGGACTTTTTAATATTCTTTTAATTTCTCCAAATTTATGATATACGCGTATTTCCCTTGGCATGACGGACGTAATTCACAGAAATGAAAAAGATTGCTGCTGCAGCTGGGAAGGTTTTAAAAGGTTAAAAGGAATTTCAAGGCGATACAAATAAATAACAGAAGCGCACCCTCTCTTTAAATGTTTCTGGCAGTAATGTAATACATTGCAAGCATAAAAGAAGGGATTAACCGCAATCCAAAAGGGTACTTCCTGCGTTTACCTGCCGTACAAACAACTTTTTTTGCCATTGTGTTTTTTCCGTGTAAGATTTCGCGTTTCGTTTAACTCGAAAAAGTATGTATGTAGAAGCAAAATTATTTGAATATGTTGAGTGGGAAATGAGGGTAAAAGATTGCGCGTTTGATAGGAAGTATATTGATGCGTTCGGGGGATGGAAAATTCCATTGACACAATCGAACAACAATTCTGCGCGCGCGTCTATTTTTGGAACGTTGGCAGCAGCGTGTTTGTTATGTTGTAATAGTAGAAGGAGCCGAGGGTAGGGTTTATCTTGACATACGAAAGAAAAACACGATTCGATGCAATAATATTTACACGCCGGAATTTTAATTAAATTTAATCACTCGAAGCAATACGACGCATTAATGTGCCAAGCGAATCAATTATTATTTATAACATAACACGTTGAACAATTGCCGTTGAGAACATTATTAAAATACATACTCTCTTTCGAACGCAAATAGAGGAGATAATTGAATGTGAAAATTGCATTGATAGCGCGGCGCGAAATATCTCGAACGAAAACGACGTGATCGCGCTAATGAACAAAGCCAATGAATTGCTGCGGCAATGGGTGTTTCGCTGCTGCCGCTGGAGTTCAGAGTCAGGGTCCGACACAACCTTGAAAAATGAGCGTGAGAGCTGCAATAAATAAACGAACAAATTGTGCATAGGAGCGAGTGAAATGTAGCGCTTTGCGGTGTATCGGATGCTCTGCAATAATAACAAAACAATAACAATGCCTTGCGATGCAGCGCAGTGCAACTGTAATAATGCAAAATATTTCACTATCAACAAAATGTCACGTTGACTATGCACATGCATGGATGGGTTAATCAGATGAAGTGAAATGCAATGAAAGACAACCGTCTTTGTTGGGTGTATACGGAAATGATAGTTTTAAAGACAAAGGAAAAGCAGCAAAACTAGCAAGCAAATGGAAAAAAAAACATAAAAATTAAAAACTCATTAAAACGGTATACGAACAACTATTAATTACTGACAACGAAATCCGAGAGAAATTTTAAAAGAATGCGACTAAGTACAATTGATTACACTTGTACGTGTACTGATTACAATTATGTTTTTGCGCTCTATATAATCGCACAGCGAATTGAATTGAAGAGCTGAACTGCGCTCGGCAAGCAATTCTAGATAGACGAGAATACATAAATGAAAATCACTCTTGTGCCATCATCATCATTTCATCACGTATTATCGTTACAATTCTATTATGGAATGTGAGCACCCTGCCCCCGATCATAAATAATTAAATGGCTTCGAATACGGCGTATAATAATCTCGACGTGCGCGCAATTATTATTCGCGAATGCTAACAACGCAATGCGTGTGTCTGTTGTGTGTGTGTGTTTAAGTAAATTAAAACTATATAATTATATTTTGTACTTGTGTTTTGATAAATTAGTTTGGAAATGTTTTAATGTCTATATGATTGAGGGATTTTGAAAACAAATTAAACTTTTCCACATTCACCACGGAGAAATTGCTTTGCACACGGCTTCTTTCCATTCAATTACGCTAACTTTAGAGATGTTATTAGAAGCATAAATGACAAGAATGCAGAACGAATACAAGTTTGTTGTTAATTATGAATTATGCGAATTATAAATATACAAAATGCGAACGCAAGAGATAAGTGCATCACACGTTTTTATGCGTGCATGCGCTTTATTAAATTTGCTGCGGCATTGCGCAAGAAACAAGAGAAAAAGCCGCGTATCGTTGTTGGCAATTGCACATTTCCCACAATATCGCCTAATGAAATATGCGATTGCATTGTCACTGTGTAATTTGCTACATCTGCAGCTTCACTTTCTTCGTAACGATGACAAAGAAGTGCTGATAAAATAGAATAGAATGGATGCAAATAGTGGGTTTGTCATCATTGCGCGAGCGAGCGTACAAGGGAAAATTAAAAACGAAATGATGAAATGCATTGTTCAACACTTTTGCAAGTGTGTTTGCTGCGCTGAATGCACGCCGCACGCGCGTTGCTGTTTAATGCTAGTTTTATTGTTGCTCTCTTCGTCCTCATCATCAACAGTGCTTCTGCTGCTGCTGCTGCTGGTGGGATGATGTTGATGATGTTTGTTGTGCAGTAATGCCGAGCAAGTGTCGTCGGTGATGCTGATAGTGCGTGACCTTACATAATGCCGAGTGCATCGGACGCGCGTAGATAATACGCGAATGCGCTTTGTGTTTGTTTGGCGGCAGGATCATGTTTTCAAAGAATAAAAAATGATAACATCCTGTATACTAATTTTGAATTCCAACGAATTCTAACGCTGTCCGGTTATTTATAGCAAAGTGCTTATCACTGTTATCACGCAATGGAAATAACTCTAACCGTTTGAGTAATGTAAAATATTTTTGGCAATTTTTTGCCCCGACATAATGTGCTTGATTATTCGCGTTTTTGTTTCTGCGAAAGCAAAATTCCTCGATTTCAATGTAGTAATTATGGACGTAATTAGGATTTTTTAGTTGGTTTTGTTAAGGGAATCAAACTGTAAAGCGTCTTTAAAGTTTCTTTGTCTCACTGCCCGCAAATAGTCATAATTAATTAGAACGCGTTTTGCATTACAAACGTTTGCTAATTACTCAGCAATTAGCTAGAATATTAGTTGGTCAATTAGTTGGAATCGCACACACGAGACGTTGAAAAGAAATGGAGAAATAGAATTCGAGTCGGCATCTACGTACTTGTTATTTTTACTCAGCGGAACGCACTCGAATAAATTGTTTTCTTATTATTGGTGCGCTCATATTTATTCATCGATTAGGCACCCTGTTGTTTGTTAATATGGCAAACCACAGTTTACGTAGATTCCGGGAACATGCTCGAACAAGCTACTCGCATTATTCACCACTTGTACGTCTATGTACATTACGAGCATAGCGCAAAAAATAGTTTATAGTAGTAATAATAAAATGAATCACACGCGAACGATAACAATGTTAATTTATTGCAATAGTTTGAGTGCGCATTCAATAATAGGTGAGCTTTCGTTTTTTGCCTAACGGAGCGCCAGGGAAAAGCATTTAACAATTTATTTTATTGTCAGTGAGTTTGAGCACGCATGTCATGAATAGCAGCGTGGAAACGATAGGAAAGGTTACAACGTTGCGATGCGATGCGTTTGTTACAACAGACGGGGAAAAGTTGACCAACGGAAGTTGAAAGACGGCTTGGAGTGCACGACTTCCGGTCACTAATTGCTTTGCAGTCGAATGCGAGCCACTGGCTGCTCGGGGCGGAGGAACGCGTACAAGAATCCGAGTGAAAATGATCGGCATTCGAGAGTGTGCGATAAGCGAAAAATCCAGCGGAAAATTGTGTTCCCCTTAAATGTCGCTTCGCATACTTGTACAGCAAGTGTTTCTATCACTCGCCCGATAAAACGAATGACATTATATGGCAAGGCGGCGGAGCAGGCGGGATATCAATCATTTCGATATAAGCGCAGCAAAGATTGCGTATTATTTCAACAGAAAGCGAACGATGATAAGATAAGAAAACGAACGGTTGTCTTGGATGTTGCGACTTTTTTTTTATTCGCATTCTGTATGCAATGTTTCGCTTTTAATTACAGCTTCCTTCCGTATTATCGCTCGGCTGCTTTTTATTAATTGAGTGGTGGGATTTTTTCTTGCTTTCAGCGGCTTGAACTTCCAAGACTTGATGCTGCGCCAGGGCGTCATCGATTCGCCGCCCAAGTGCCCCTTCGTCCTCGGTACTGAGTGCGCCGGCGAGATCGAAGCGGTCGGCGAGAACGTCGAAGGATTTGCTGTAAGTTCTCTCTGCAAATGCGGCCAACCACCCCCGCGAGCGATGTTCACTTAGCAAGTGATTTTCCATGAATCACATCGGCCGGGATTGCGCCTCGATTGTTTCTCGTTCTGCAATATCATGTTAGACGCCCTTCAATTTCGAAGAAATTTGCCGCAAATATCATGACGCATCTTCATGACCCGTTTTCGAGACGATTGAAGAAGTCGAATAAACTTTTGGCCAATTAAACTCAACATTCCAGCGTCTATCAAAGCGAAGCGTACACATGTTTTTTACATGTCGGTCAACAATTAGACAACAATTACGAAGAAATTCCTCGAAAATGATTTCTATTTAATTAGGATAATTGCCCGACTTACAGCCACGCACAGACGAAATGAATGACGGACGCGCACGCTCGAACGCAATCGCGCCTCATGCAGTTTGTCAGTCAGTCAGTCAGAGAGGCAGCAGCAGCAGCTCTGCTTGATTTCAGACGCAATAGACAGAAGAAGAAGAATAATTCATAATTTAAATCCCATTTTAGAGAAAGACACGTGGCGCGTCTCATGCATTGGCATTGCCATTGGCTGGCGGCCACCGGCAGCATTTTATGATGGAAAATGCGGAGCAGCGCGTTTTATTCATTTCAAAGCGAAGCTCGCGCGCGCGCTACCTTTTCGCTAAAAGAAGCAAAAGACTTTCACTGCTCCTCTTCTTTTTCATCGGCTTTTACGGCCGCGTGCGTGTGGGAAATTGTCTTTTTTTACGTCTTTGCCCTTCGTCGTCGTCCGGCGAAGGCAGTCACCCTGGGAACGCGGAAAATTATTCGACGCACGAAGAAGTCTAAGACACTCGACTCGACCCTTTGGCGAATAAGAAACAGAAACTCTTAAATTATTTTTACAGCTTCGCGTAGAGAAAATCGAAGTTCATTATAGTTGCTGCTGCTGCTTCTGCCCTTTCTCTTTTCCCGGCGTCATGAGACCGAATAATTAAAAGGAACTCGTATCAAGTAATTGCAAATGATGAATGTAAACTTGGGAATTATTATTCTAGATAAAATGGGATAAGAAAGACGGCATAAGTACGCGCGCAAATATTTGTCTTGCACGTACAACCTATTGATTCGCCGTTTTGTAAATATTTATTCTCCCTGTTCTTGTGTGCTTTTCAGGTTGGCGATAAGGTCGTGGCCCTGCCGGAGTATCGTGCTTGGGCTGAATTGGTCGCCGTTCCGGCCAAGTACGTCTTTAAACTGCCGGACGGCATGACGCCCATTGATGCCGCCTCCATTACGATGAACTTCACCGTTGCGTATATCTTGCTCTTCGAGATGGCCGGAATCGCCAGCGGGAAGTCTTTGTTGGTTCATTCTGCAGGTGGTGGCGTTGTAAGTATTCGAGAATGATATAGATGGGAGGAAAATTCCATTTATACTTGTGAAAAGATAACTATCATCGATGTAAGTTGTTGTGTCGTCGTCGCGACGTAAGGGCTTTTTAAGGACGTCAACGAGATATTTTCATTCAACCGATAAACGTACAATTTTCCTTTCATCGTTTGATGGATGGATCAGCATTTTATTTGTTGGAATAAATCATTCGGATGTGTCTAATGGAAATAATCGAAAAGTGATGTTTTTTGCGAGTCTACATACGTCGAGGCAGAAAGCACAAATTAATTGTGCATCCCCCACGATGGGGATCGGCGCATATCTTGCAAAACCGTACTTCTCCGGCAACAATTTGAACCGCCAAGCAAATGAAGAATCGGCGGAGAAACAGCCTTGAGGGAAATCAAATTGTTCTAACGTTATTTGTGTGCGGCTATATGAGTTTACGCTCGAGCGGTAATCGCGTTTCAATCAATCGAAGCGAGCGAACGAATGAACGGCGACCGCAAAACAAGGCGCGCGTGCATGTTGGCGGCGGTTGAAAAGGTTGCGGAAAGCATATGTTCACGACGCCCATTTCAACCATAATTCTCAATGATGGAGAAGTGCATCGCCTCGAATCGGCCGGCGTTCGCCTGTCAGCGCCAACAACGCATATTGCATTTTGCGGGGACGCGGCGCCGCTCCCATGCCGCCAAGAAGGACGGCTGGATTGAGTCGGGGTGTGGGGGAAAAGGGTCACAGACACTTGGCCGCAGCCGGGCAAGTGTGTGCAACAGGTTGCCGGGCGGCGGCAGCGACGCTCAACGCACACAAGCGAGCGCAGTCAATGGAGGCGGCTAGACTAACTACCTTCGCGCCGTTATCGATCGTCTGCCTACACCGCACCCATGCGGCGCTTGAACAGCGTGTTCCCTTCGATAATTGCGAGTTGCATTCGGCCGAGATCGAAATTAAAAACATTGAAAACTACTTTAATTTGAGCTGATGATGCTCGAGGGGATCAGGGGCGCAAAACGTGCGAAATCCCAAGGCGTGAAATACATTTCAATGATGTTCAAGCACGCGTGAATAAGATGATATAGAGCCTGACGTAAGCCTCCGAATAAATAAAGGCGAGGGAGCTCCCGCGCGTTATTGTGGAAGAGATAAAAGTGTATCAATGTTCAATTTTTCTTCCGAGTGGACATTTAAAACGGCATACACAATGCGCAACGGCGTCTTGGGGACAATGCGGCGAATGCATTCACGCTATTATCTTCTCATAGCTCGGCAGCAGCGGCAGCCGACTGCCATCAAAACAAATAAATGAATGCGCGCCTAGAATGAGAAATGATAATGGATGGAGATGATAAAAGCGAGCGCACTTGTGTGTGGAGGAGCTTGTTGGGTGTTATCTTTGCGCGACGCTGGAGGCCATCGCCGAATGCGTTTTTAAATATAGCGCATTCGCCGCCCGTTTGCGAATGGCGTAGCGAGTGCAATAAGACATGCAGGAATACAACAAGCAGGCGGCAAATGCGGCTGGCTGCAGGCAACGGCCGGTCGCGCCTCCGCATGTGTTGCACGCCGAGGCAGACGATGTTATTGATCTTCTATTCGCATCGCATGCGGATGGGTTGTGTTTTGTGAGTCAGAGGAAATTCCAATTTTCCACGTTTTCACTTTTTGACATGGGTTCACACGTTTGTTGATTGTCGCTTCGCTCTAGCCTGGCTGCGCACCAGACAAGTGGTGCTTGACGCTGACGCGGGATTAAAACTTTGCTTTGAAACCAGAGGCTAGCGGAAGCCAATTTAATTTCTAATGAAATTTTCATGTTTTTCCTTTCGTTGTCAGGCAATAATTATCGAACAATTATTTTGTTTAATAGGGTCAAGCAGTTGTTCAACTCGCACGCACCATCCCCAATGTGACCATATTTGGAGTATGCTCAAAGGGCAAACACGAAAGTCTTAATGGCAACGCATCAAACATTGACCATCTCCTGGAGCGTGGTAATGACTACCCCAATGAGGTGCGCAAAATTAAACCAGAAGGTGTTGATATCGTGCTGGACTGCCTCTGCGGTGAAGAATGCAACCGCGGTTATTCATTGCTCAAACCTATGGGCAAATATATCCTCTTTGGATCGTCAAACGTTGTTACTGGAGAAACCAAGAGTATCCTCAGCGCTGCTCGTTCGGTAGGTTCACGCGTTTTGCTTCTTTAGGGATTTCGTGGTCTCATGAGTATGTAACTGATTACAGTGGTGGCAAGTAGACAAAGTCTCCCCGCTCAAATTATTCGACGAGAACAAGACACTGATGGGTTTCAATATGCGCCACTTAATGTTCCACCAAGGGGAACATGAGTTTATTCGCGCAGCGGTTTACAAGGTCTTTGAGCTCTTCCAGGCGAAGAAGATCAAGCCACTCATCGACTCCACATGGGCGCTGGAAGATGTAGCTGAAGGGATGCAGAAAATGCATGACCGTAAGAACGTTGGTAAGATTATTTTGGACCCAGGCATGGAGCCCAAGCCTAAACCGGCGACACCCGCTAAGGGCAAGAAGAAGCAGTCTTCCGAAGAAAAGAAGGACGAGGAAAAGAAAGAGGACAAAAAGGCCGCCAGCGAGGATAAGAAGGACGAGGAGGAAGTAATGACGAATGGTGACTCTGCAGGTGATTCAGCGGGTAATTAAAACAAATCAATATATGGCAATATAATTCAATTTACAGTAATCGATTTGATTTGATTTAAAGTAGCAAACTTTGTAATCCACACATAATATGTCAAGTATTGTTTGCAGACTCGAAGGATAAAGAAGAGGAGAAACCATCGAGTTGAATGCCATAATCTCAAGTCAAGTGAAACCTAATTTTATTTACGATTTTAATCCCGATATTCAATTAAGCAGACGAGACGATACATCAACCGACTTTACCTTTTATTTTATACAAGCAAACAAAGAAAAACTAGCGCACGCAAGCGAAGTATCAAATATTATTCAAATTCATTCCGGCATTTAGTAATCAGCGCCTCCGCCATATATTTATATATTGTGAACAACAGAGACATATTTTATTCGAATACAACTAACTAATTGATTAATTAATGTAGGTTCAGATGCGCCGCGTATGTTTTCGGAAAATTGATTTGCCGCATATATTTTATTTTCGTGCTGTGTTATATAAGTAATGTATAGGTTTATTAGTAATTTTAAATATTAATTAATTACATTTACGAGTTTTAATAAGAGTTGGCCAAGAAGGGGAGCAGTGGGCGGCGGTAGACGTGTTGAGAGCTGGAGGGAGCAAAACGATGAGATATATAATATTATTTTTGAAATACTTTATAAATTTACAACTATATCATCATATATTTTATTGATTAATGTTTTGTAGCTGCTTAAAAACATATATAATACATATTTGTAATACGAGTTGAGACACTGGCAGCTCAAGCAAGTTTTTCCATTGAAAAAACTTTATTGAGTATCCAGCTTTTGTAGGCATATCTAAATTCACATATGACATTAAGCAACATACAGATATACAAACGCAGATAGCAAACAGCATAAAGAGTAAATATGACCAATATGATGAATAATAATACCAATATGATACAAAAAACGTAGCATTTTATAAAACAAAGTAAAAGTAGATGCAAAAGATGCAGGGCCGATTCAGGGTTCGAATATTTTGAAGATAAAGTAAACAATCAAATAATAGCTGCAAATAGAAGTAAAAAACGTGAAGTAAGAAGTAACAAATTGAGAAACAATAACGAATGTATATGTATTTGGTAACTTTACAAGAGGAGATATTTTTTCAAGCTTCTTATATAATTATATATGTATAGTTTTTTACACAATGAATGATAACATATTTTTTATTTTTTACTACTGATATATTCATAGTGAGTATAACTAATGAATCAAATTAACGAGGCCTAACAATTTCCTGAGGCTCCATGACCAAAAAGAAAATCCACAAAACTAACAAAAAAAATGAAAGTGAACAAACGAAATTTGCCAATTTAAACAATTTTTTAAGTTTATATATTATATATACATATATCGGCTATAACTTATCAAGGGCGCCTTTCTATACTGCATTATTGAATTTATATAACGCATTTACAAGCATTTCCGACTAACTTAATTATTACAACAAAACAATGTTTTGAGAATGAATTCTTACAAATTAGTAACGGCTTCGAGACATGACTTTTATAACAAGATACGAGCTTTTTGCGTACATATACATATTATATCTATTTAATCTCTACACTCTACTAAACTAATCTGTAATAATGTATTATTGTAAATGTATACAGATGATGTATCAATGTTTGTGCAGCAATTGTGGTTCCTTGATTTCAATCATGACATTACTTTTGCATTGCGTTCGATTACATATTATGTGTGAGTGCGTAGCTCATGTTACATACTAAAATACGGCTGCATAATTGCTAAATATTAGATAGGAATAACTTTAATAGCTGCGAGTGCGCGTTTAACACTAGGAAAGTACGCCTTTAATGCTTTTATTTCACTTTTCTTTTCGATGCTGACTGATCAAGAGCCGGTTGTCGCATAATAAGTAATTGATTGCGTGCACAAATGAGTAGTTGCATTAATAATTTAAATGGTTTCGATGGTTGCGCGATATGATATGATGAGATTGATGAAATGCTATGAAGAAATTTGAAAGGTGAAACTTAGTTCATATTGCGAAATTATTGTTTTGAGAGCCTGTATAATAAAAAATTGTTTAGTTGCTATAATAAGGGGTATTTTAACTCTCCAGTTCATGAAAATCGCCTTTCCAAAGTTTTCTTAAGTTTCTTAGAACTGGAGGGATTTGAATATTTAAATCTAGTTGGCTTTTGAAGCGGTAGGGGCGTTGTAATCATGTGAACCTATAAGTCTCAAATAGGTTATGTCACAACAGTCACAATCACACATGAGTTTTGCGAACAGTAGCAATGTGAAAACATAGTTAATTAATTAGTGACAACGTGAATTAATTGTAATATGTGGAAGGTGTTTCAACTCGCCGGCCGGGCACACGCCAACACGCTAAGGTATTCATTTATTTACTGTTAACTAGACCTTGCAGATGTCCTAAATATGTTTGTATGTCTCCCAAAGCAATTGCAGTGACATTGCGTAACTTTTACACTATTTTAGACCGTACCATGCATTTAATGGACCAAAAACGCATTTGTTACCGCGCCAAAGCTTACGCAGCACATTCACAAAGGTGCAGCAACCTGTTAAGTTGCCAAACATTAGTACAAAACTTGTAAATATCATTGGTACATCCCTAGCTGGTTTTGGGGTTTATAAAGTGTATTCAAATCAAAGCAATGTTTTGTGCAAGGCACAACATCCCACGAGGATGGCTGGGTATAGGAAGGGAAGAGATGATGATATCCCTTTCAACTGGTCAATGCTTTGGCATTACTTAAAACCCAACATCATCTACTTAATAGCTGCCATTGCTGTAAGTTTTTATTAATTTAAACAAGTAGTCATAATCTATAAATTTAAAAGTTTCAAGGGTGCTCTGGTGGTTGCTGTTCTGAATATTCAGATACCACAGTTGATGGGGTCTTTGATCAATGTGGTATCAAAATTTACTGATACCAAAGACACTGATGTTTTCATTAGTCAAATGAAACTGCCAGTCATGAAACTAATTGGAATGTACATATCACAGTCATTGTTTACATTTTCATACATTTATACCCTTTCCATCATTGGTGAAAGAATGGCGTTTAGGATGAAGCAGGATTTGTTTGCTTCCATTATTAAGCAAGATATTGAGTTTTTTGATAGTCAAAGAACCGGTGAAATTATCAATAGGTAATCTCAGTAAATAACTAAATATTATTGGTTAATAATATATGTTTATAGACTGACAACAGATATTCAAGAATTTAAAAGCAGTTTCAAACAAACCATATCTGGTGGCCTAAGAGCTGGTGCTCAAATTGTTGGCTGCTCAATTTCTCTTTTGATGATTTCGCCACATATGACGTTAGTCACTCTGTTGTGTGTGCCAACAATCATTGCTCTTGGTACAGCATTTGGAGCGCTCTTAAGAAAAACCTCACGAAGGGCTCAAGTGCAAATGGAAAAGACGACTGCTGTTGCTGATGAAGCTGTGAGTAATATTCGAACGGTCCGTGCATTCGCTATGGAAGAATGCGAACGTAATATATTTGATCAGGAAGCTGTTGAAGCAATGGAACTAAATCAACGATTAGGATTAGGTATTGGATTATTTCAAGCTGGAACAAATTTATTCTTGAACGGGTAAATTAATAATTTACGTGCAATATCTTTGTGTTTATTCAAGTTGTCGTATTTTAGGATGGTTTTGGGCGTTGTTTACATGGGTGGATATCTTTTAAGCACTAACCAGTTGACTCCCGGTGAGTTGATGGCATATTTAATGGCAACGCAAACAATTCAACGTTCGTTAGCACAAATGTCGCTCTTATTCGGTTCAGTAATTCGGGGAATGGCATCAGGTTCCAGGGTGTTTGAAGTAAGTGTGCTTGAGTCGTATAAGATATTTATAGCACAATCAAAGTACGTATTATATTTTGTAGTACATTAACATGGAGCCTAAAATGAAACTGATTGGGGGAACAGTAATTCCCTTCCATACTCTTCGCGGTGAGATTGAATTCAAAGACGTCGAATTTGCATATGCATCACGCAAAGAACGAACGGTGCTAGATAAGTTCAACTTGCATGTTCCAGCAGGTAAAACGGTGGCAATTGTCGGATCATCAGGTAATGGCAAATCAACAGTTGTTGCACTGCTCGAACGTTTTTACGACGTGAGAAGCGGTGTTATAACTTTGGATGGCCATGATATACGTTCACTTGACCCGACATGGTTACGCCAAAGAGCATTCGGTCTTATAAGCCAAGAGCCTATTTTATTTGGCACTAGCGTGCTGGAGAATATAAGATATGGCAAACCGGATGCAACCGACCAGGAGGTTGAAAATGCAGCCAAGTTGGCTAATGCTCATGATTTTATTATTGGTTTTCCTGCTGGATACAACACAATGGTGGGTGAACGCGGTGCGGCGCTTTCCGGAGGGCAAAAACAAAGGATTGCAATTGCTCGAGCACTCCTGAAGCGGCCTTGTGTGCTTATTTTGGACGAAGCAACAAGTGCATTGGACACGGAAAGCGAGAAAATAGTACAAAATGCTTTAGACCATGCCAGCTGCGGAAGAACCACTATTGTCATTGCCCATCGACTATCCACGATCAAAAATGCTGACTTGATAATCGTGATGAGCAAGGGAAAAGTAGTGGAGGTAATTTAATAGTAAATTTAATGTTTTCAAATCGTAACTTTTAACGATTTCTCTCAGATGGGTAGTCATGACTCGTTGCGGAAATTGCGAGGATATTACTATGCGCTGACCTTTGAGCAGGATAAATCAGCAGAGGGTGGTTAAAACTGTAAGTTTCATATAATTAAAAGTTACTATACATCCAAGTAATTTTTGATTTTCTTTATTCACAGTGAATGCGCTTTATAATTGGTTGAGTGAAATGGTGGGGTCATTATTCTGGTGGTGATGATTAATAAATGTAAGTTAATGAAAACTTCATTTAATTTTGTTGAGCAACTTTTGTTTTTATTTTCCTTGAAATTTGAAATAATCCGACTTGATGTTGCTTATTATGCCAGATGTCGCTCTTATCCGCGCGGCTTTAATTTTTCACCGAAGCCAGCCGAACGCGTCGCAGTTACGCTTCGTCTCTTATGGCAGACGCCAACGAATCTAACCAGTAGTGGAGCGAGTACGCGAAGTGTTAAAATGGCGTCGGTGAGCCTTGCCAGAGCGATATGTATTGTGCTGTGAATTCGTCGGCGTGCGATGAGCAAACATTCCGTGTGCTGTACATACGTGCAAACCCGCAACGCTCTTAACGTTAAGTTTCCGGCGCGCGTAAACAATGCATCATCTGTGATCGGCATCGGTGGTGTCTAATTGATAGATTCGTCCCCGAAGTTTGGTTGTACCGCGAGAGCCTGGTGTGCGAACGAGTGTGTGGTGCTGGCTGGCTGGTTGGCCGTGTGCGGCGAGTATACCGAAGGGCTCCTCCGCGCACCGCGGATCCTCAATGAAAGATGACAGCCAACATGTATCGAGTCGGAGGTGAGTTCGCCTATTTATTTTTAATTAGAACCGGCGCATTGGCGGCGCTCAGCAGCATCGCTGCAAGGGCACCTCGGATGGTCTTCCGAATCGTGGTGGTGTCCGGCTTGTTTACATTTGCGGTACAAACCGCCGATATCCAGAACCGCGTACATGGGTTTTTGGGTTATGTTCATGTTTGCATTGCCGTATATGCGGCTAGAAGCGAGCGGCGGCGCATTCGGTTTCATAACATTGTATCGCAAGAGACACATTGTAGCCGCCGCATCAATGGTGGAGTCTTCCCCCGCGATTAGGTTTTTACACATTCAGCTTGTACCCGTTGCATAGTTATGCACCCATTCAATGCGTGCATATGCATAAGTATGACACAAATCCTGGAGACACGTAATCGGCGATGCACACGTTCAATTTTTGTTTAATTAATGGCGGCGTCTTGGGCTCATAGCATTGCGGAAGTAGCCAGCCAGCTTTCGTGATGATAAGCTCTTGTTAGGTCACGGTTACATATTTATTTCCATTGCGATAGGGAGCACATTGCGAAAAACGAAGAGCCGCTAAAATGTATGGATGATGAGTGTGCATTTCAATGGCTCAGGTGTTGCTCGCGTTCGTGTGTACATTTTGTTTCTCTTATCGTGGCGCATATTATCAACGCTCGGACGCGACGACTGCCTCCGCGTATGCATAAATGAGTACGAACATGAATTCGATGGGTAAGAGAAGTGCCAGCGCCGCTGCTCTTACACCGCATGCACTCCGCATTTACACATATTACATGTACAAAATGTATGTAATGCTCGAATTGCCGGTTCGGTTCGGCCGCCGCGTGCGGTGCGTTTGCTCATTTCGTGAGGTCGTCGCGCACGGCAGCGTAACGACACTCTTTCTCGTTCATGCTCTTATCGCTAATCACTATTCGATTTACAGGCCTGCTCGAACACACAGCTCTGTTCAGGCGGGCATCGTCCACGTTCATTAGACATCTCGGAGCTGGCGTGCTCAGTAAGATATTTGAAATTGACTCGGCATGTGTATGCACTCGGTTCGTTTGTTAATTTGCATAAATCAAAAAGCCAGGTCAATGTTAGACTCGCTGGATTTTTGATGTTAACGAAAACGCGAGTCGGAAAAGTTGCTTACTACGACCGTGCTATTTTCGTTCCGCACCGAAATTAATACTCTTGGGAATAGCCGAATTAACAATGCATCGAGATAGGCTTAATGCAATTTTAATGATTCATCATGTTTCACGGTTTTTGATGCTTTTGGAATCGAAAATATCGCATCAACTATTATTCATACGTAGAACATTCACACCTTGCCATTTAGTATGTAATTTCTATCCATACATATTAGCATAAGCGGCCATGATATGTGATTGTATGTTATTTGCAGATTATGTCTACTTTGAGACGTCCTCGACGTCCCCGTATCAAATCCGAAGGATTGAGGAGCTCAATAAGACAGCGTCGGGCAATGTGGAGGCGAAAGTGATGTGCTTCTATCGGAGACGGGATTTGCCCAGCCAATTGATACAGCTAGCTGATAAACACCAATGTAAGTATTACATCTCCCAACAACGATGCGCACTTGTTACTTCGCCGTCATCATCATCATTATTATTATTATTATCACCAATGCGGAAGTAGATCATACCAAGTCCTTTATCGAAAAGGAATGCCTTCCGCATGCACAATTTAGTTGCACTTTTGGCATTGACATTGCTATGCGTAGGTAGATTTTTTCCCATCCTGCATACGCGTACCGCATACGTATATCTAGCTGTGGGGTAGGTCGTCGTTTATCATGCTTCGGCAACCCTCCAAAACGCGCAAGTGTGTGCATTGCGAATGTGGATACGCTTGAACTTGAACCTTGCTGCCTCCTCTCGTGGTTCAAATGCTTTGGAGCACGCTCGCTACCGGGAAGGAAGAGAAATCGTTTGTGTAGGTGCAGACGCGCGCGTAATCGCCGGCTGCTTGTCGTCGTCGACGATGACGCTATATGCTGCTGCCGCCGCCGTTGCACATTGAAGTGGAGCAAATTCGTCTTACTCGCACCGGGATTTAGGCGGCTGGCTGACTGGCTGGCTGGTTGGCTGTATGCTCGCACGCTGTTGCTCCTTTAGCCAAACTCGAGGGGGGCATCTTTCGACGTGTCGCCTCTTCACACGAGACGCGTGTGTATGTAAGGCAGTGGTGCTATCGCTGGCGGCGGCCCACTTGCGATTCACATGCAATTTGCGGAAGGAAATCTTGGACGAGGGCAGAGAAGATGAGCAAAACGGTTAAATATGTCACGCATCGCTCGCGAAAAGCTGAAATCATGTGTGTGTTGGCAAAACAGGGCATTTATTTGCGGCGCGTGCGAACGAGGGTTGGCACTTTTCGGCCAGGCACATCCTGTCGCCCCGAAAGAGAGCCGCGTGTGTCTTCTGATTGAGCGATCGATATTCTCCGAGTGGCGTTTGCGTTTGCCGCACACTGTTTCAGCGCTCCGCAAAACCCTCGAGTTATACGTAGCTTGAGGTATGTTTTAATTGCAAAAAATAATTAGGCATCACTCTTTACTGCTAATTTGCGCCGAGTGAGTCTCAGACAAGTGATTGGAAATTAATCTGTAGGCATATTCAACACGTTGGAATTCATTAGAGGGCCAATTATTAATTAGTAGTAAACTGGGCAATTAAAAAGTTTGTTGACGACATAAAGAGATTCTCTTCGAGCAGATGCGGGTGGCGGATGAGGGAAAGAGTGGACTGGACGCGCTTTTGTCTAATATGTATTCCGCGTGATCAGCAACAGCGGCGGCGGCGGCGGTGTTGGCGGCCGTGGTAGCGCCGGCGGATGGCCCCCTGGTCGTCATGACGACTGATGGTGTGGCGGAGATGCGACCGTATTGTTGCGTATGTGTGCAGCAGCGACTAGCGTACTCTTCGCGTCTCATGCTCGCGCTCATCTAACTCTCTAGCCGCGGAATATATATCTATATAATGTACACACGCATACGGCCGGCTGGTTTTCTATTCTGCGCTATGCGCCCTGCCGCCGCGCTGCTGCTGCTGCTGCTGCTGCTCACTCGTCTCTTCTGCTTTGACATTGCCATTGCTGATGTTATTGCTATACGCCAGCAGCCGCAGCAAGCAACGGCTCAGCCAGGCCAGCTTCACCACGCTACGCCAACGGAGCGAGGCGTTCGCTCATTCCGCGCGACTGTACTTTTATAATTACGCGCAAAAACTGGACGCTGCTCGCATTCACTCGTTTCGATGTTAAGTGCCTTTTGCACAGGCGACAACGACAGCAGCGCGAAATACATATGATAATTACACATGCCAATGATTTCTCTTGCCAATCGCGCAATAATGCATGTGATTTTCGGTATAAAAGTGCATGGATACGGCATAATAAACGACAGAAATAACATAAGACATAGAATAGAAGGGAATATTTAGCTCAGCCAATACGTACAATACCGGAAGCGGAAGCGACACTCATTAGGCTTAAATATGCAATAAATGAGCGCTGCCGTTCGACTTAGCGCTGGCCGTGTGCGGCGCGTGGAGAAAGAAGAAGTAGAATGGCCTTTTTCAAATACGTATGATATATTTATATACACCTGCTTTTTCTGCTATGCATGGTGATCGAAGACGACGCTCTCGCATAGGCGCTATTTATATGAATTTGCTCCATGACATTCTAATTTCTTTGCTCTCTTGGCTTTGAATTTCGCCAAACACTGGTCGCGCAGCCGGTGATGAGTTTCGTCGCGAATGTGATGGGCGGCATTGCGTTCGAGTGTATATGCATGTTCCGGGGGGGTTGTGCGCGCGAGAGAGTTCGTTTGAATGCTTTTCGGCTTCGGCGGAATGAGAGCGGGGCGGAAGGTGGAGGAAGAGGGTTGCGTGTGGTGGCTAAGCGGGTTGTCGCGGGGAGGCTAGCGGCGTGTGGGTGGCTGAGTGCGCGGGGTGGCCAGGTTTGCTTGTCACTCGTTCAGTTTGCTTCTGTTTGCTCATACCGCCATCACGCGCGCCACTCGCCGCCACCCCCTCATACTCCTGCCACCCATCTATTTCTCTCCGCATTTACACCCCCACGAGCGCGCGCGCGGTCTGTCGGTCGGTCGGCGCTGGCCCACACCGTACCCAGCCACCTCACGCCACCCACTGGATCCCTAATCCCCCATCTCCGTCCCCATGTACAGATCGATATCCACGAGGCGCGCGATAAGCGACGTGTGCACGGCGCGGAGGCAAATTCGTGTGCATGCTGCGGCTGTTGATGATGAAAGGAGCCGTGGTTCGCGCCGCCACCTTTTCTCTAATTAGACGCAACTGCTAATTATGATTATTTTGTTATTGTTTGTCGCAACCGCACACAGGTTTGCGCGCTGTCGCTTGCTTCTTAATCATGCACAACATTCATTGGTTTCTTTCTCTTTGTTTCAACCCGCCAACCTAATCAGTTGGTATTGTAGGTGCCTTAGACGAATCGAGTGGCTCCAGTCCGGCGAGCGACTCCAGTCGCAACAACGACAATGGACTGTCGCCGAAACAACGCCACCAGATGAAGCACCGCGAGCTGTTTCTCTCGCGGCAGGTGGAAACCCTGCCAGCGACGCACATTCGCGGCAAGTGCTCGGTGACGCTCTTCAACGAGACGGAATCGCTGCAGTCGTACCTGAACAAAGATGATATGTTCTTTTACTGCCTCGTGTTCGATCCGACGCAGAAGACGCTCCTCGCCGACAAGGGCGAGATACGTGTCGGTAACCGCTATCAGAGCGACATGACGTCGCTGCTCAAGGAGGGCGAATCGGACGGTCGAAATCTCGAGGAGCTCGAGACACTTGTGTGGACACCTGAGCACGAGCTTTCTGATCGACAGATTGATCAATTTCTCGTTGTATCGCGTTCGGTTGGCACGTTTGCACGCGCACTAGACTGTAGCTCGAGCGTTAAACAACCATCGTTGCATATGTCGGCGGCGGCTGCCAGCCGCGACATTACGCTCTTCCACGCCATGGACACGCTGCATAAGCACACATATGACTTATCGAAAGCGCTCAGCTCGCTGGTACCTTCTAGTGGGCCAGTGCTCTGCCGCGATGAGATGGAGGAGTGGAGCGCTTCAGAGGCAAATCTCTTCGAGGAAGCGCTCGACAAGTACGGCAAGGACTTTAACGATATCCGCCAGGACTTTCTGCCGTGGAAGACGCTCAAGAATATCATCGAGTATTACTACATGTGGAAGACGACGGATCGATACGTTCAGCAGAAACGCGTTAAGGCTGTCGAAGCCGAATCAAAACTAAAACAAGTCTACATTCCTAACTAGTAAGATGACCGATAGTTCGTTGTATAATGAGATACTAAAGTGGGATTTTCGTTACAGTAACAAACCAAATCCAGCTGCACTGAATTCGAAAGGCGGCGTTGTTAATGGCAGCAGTAATGGAAACGGGGCCGGTGATTCTGCTATTTCGCTTGGCGGAAAATCGTGTGAATCTTGCAGCGGTAAGCTATCTATTTCTTTGGCGAATCGGCTAATGGACAGTATATCAATTTTTTTCTTGCAGCAAGCGTTTCCAGCCAATGGTACGCATGGGGCCCAACACAAACACAATGCCGCGTTTGCCAAATGTGCTGGACGTACTGGAAGCGCTATGGCGGTCTCAAGATACCTTCACGGTACTCGGACTGTGAGTTTGACTTGACCAAGAAGAAGTCGGGCAGCGATAACGAGGAGGATAAGATGTCAGCGTTGTCGCATCGACCGCATCGTTGCAATATCGGCGGCTGTGGCAAAGAGTTTAAGCTAAAAGCGCATCTCGCTAAGCATTATGCGAATGCGCACGGCATTATGGTGCGCTCTGGTTCACCGCGGCCCATTATGAAGACGCGTACCGCCTTCTACCTCTGCACGACGCCGCTGACGCGCATCTCACGCCGGCTGTGCCGTGCGATTATGCGTCCGCGACACGCATCTCGGGCACCCTTTTTTGCGATCAACATTCAAGCGGTGAAGCAAGAGTGCGGCGTGCAAATGAGCGGCAAATCGTTGCCGGAACTAAAACAGCTGCTCATCTACAAGAAGAAGAATCGCGGTAGTGTCACCATGATTGCGAATCGATTAGGAACGCCAATGGGTGCGACGCCGCAGTGGCTCATTTTGACGAAGCGAGAAGACATGCCGAAGCCGGAGAAGGTCGCCTTCCCCAAGCCACCAAAGGCCCCGGATGGTAGCCTCCTATATGAGCGTGTGCCGAACAAGCCGGAAGCCGAAAAGATTCCGCTCAACAATATGTCTCCGTCGCTAAAACGACGTGCTGGTTACGACGATATGAACGGAGGAATCGACAGTAAGTATCATATCGCATTTGAATGCTAAATTTGCAAACTTTCTCAGAGATATAGACTATTCCATAAACATTGTTTTTTTGTCCCTATTGGCTTCTATTCTGATTTGGACTGGGACGATGGTGAGTTCTTTGCTACGCAACTAACTACACATAAGAATCAGCTACCGTCATTATCTCAAGTTTCGCATATTCATGATGACAGTTGATTTTACGATATAGTGAATGGGTATTTCATTTCTAATTTTGCACGTGTCTAGGACCGATGTTGACCAACCCACCAGCGAAACGACTTTCAAAGGAGCCTTCACACATGATTCAGCGTCCGATTCACGAGCCGCTCGCGCCTATGGTAACGAGCAGCATACCGGCTTCGCAGTCGCTACCTAGACACGTTTCCCTCATCAATGGCAAGCCGAAGATTGCGCACATGACGCGGACGGGTTCGGGGCGGAAAAATGTAATCAATTGGATGGATGCCCCCGATGACCTTTATTTTCGTGCGACTGATATGAGCAAGTACGTTAAACTCATTCGCTGAGTCAATGAGATTTCTACAACTTAGAGCACAATAACTAATTTTTAACTTTGTTTATTCTCAGGAAAATGCGCAAACACGTCAACTCCGTGGAGCTGCGACGGATTGCCAGGAAGCCATGGCGGGCTGCACGTTCGCGTGAAGATCCTCATGTGGTTGTCTTAGACTAAACGCATGCAGTTGTCATGCAGCCCGACTAATCGCGGAACACTTGATAGAAAAGTGCGCGGTCTCAGTGTGTGAGCGTAACTATGGACTAAATATCAAAATAGACATACAGTTAATAAACGCATACCAAAAAGTACGGGGAGAGAAAACGATTCAAGCATGAAACAAACACAGCCTAGAGTTGCAGCAAACTAAAAGATGAGACGTACAATGAATGGGGCGTACGGAGCTTACAGAGCAAATGCGAAATGATCGCAACAACAGAAATACCTCTAAACTCTCTCAGATGGACTTATCTATTCTCCGAGCGATGCTAACGCACGAATGTTTTTAACCCGTCCTCTTGCTCTCGTTATAGTACCGGTCGTATTCGTTGTTGTACAAATAATTAAATAGTTGTTAGGATTATCATCCTGCCTTTCTCGTTCGAAAGAATTGCAGGCGCACTTCGATTATTCAGGGGTGCGCTGCCAAGAGATGAATTTTAAGATTAATTGCGTTACGCGCCCGTTATTATTTTTTATCTATCGTATGTACATAGTTCGTATTTCTGTTGCGGCGACACGTTTCTGTTTTTGCCGGCTGGCTGATAACGGCGAAAAGGGTTGGAAGCGCATCGTCCAAGAATTGGCAACACACAGAATATGGTACAATGTTTTTGTCGATGTGCAATGGAGATATAAATGCTTCAAATTTGTTAATAATTCGGTTGCCGCACACGTACCGTCGCGCACACGGTTTTATATCTTTGTTGCACTCGCATCAGGGCAAAATTACCTATGCCAAAAATGTTTGACACAAAATCACACGAGCTCTTATCGTATTTTCGAAACGGCATAACTAGTCTTTTGATCTGGCAAACCGTGCTGATAAAACAATAAAAACGTTTGTGCTTCGTTCGTTCTTCGCATTGCCAATTGGTCGCGAAATTGGCGTCGCACGCTCAAGATGGAGAGATGCGAATTGAATCAAGAAAAACACTTGGTTCGCCATGCGTCGTGTAATCTGCATCAAGAATTACTGAAGAAGTCAATGCCACACTAAGGCATTGATCGAAGGGAAATATTGAAGGTTGATAATATATTCACACACAAGTTAATTTTATTATTACTGATGATAAATGAAACACGTAGGATAATTTACATTTTTTTCATGATAAGGAAATAAAACATTGTAAAAAAGATCCTACGCTACTGCTTGTGACCAGCATTGATTGAATTTTTGGCTGTTGTTAGAATTGTAGTTTAGAAAATAATCGCAGTTTTGCGTTGATCACGTTGAGCAACCAAGTTTCATGGAATTCGTATTCGTCGACGGTTTGCACAAGGCCGGAAGCTTCAACTTTGAACGTTATCTGTTCGTAAAAGGTGTACAACCATTATTGGTAAAAGTAATGATACTTCTATGGGCTTGAACATCATTGAGACTACTTACATTAACAGGACATAACTCTGGTTTAACACGAGAAACCTCTATTTTAAAGAGTACAGTACAAGTTGCTTGCGGTATGGGGTACATCGGAGTATGCAATCCAAATTTTGCTTTGTATGTGTAGAAATCACTACATGGATCGCTATGGCCCATAATAAATTTTACAGAAAACAGCCAATTTTCACACCAGTAGTACTTTTGCCATGCATCGATTATACTGATTATAGTGGCTTTACCAATCTTCACAGTAAAATCCTTGATGGCGGGAAACATAGGCAATTTGCGTAGGGGTTTTGTACTAACGTACGTAGATATGTCTATTTCGCTTGATTTTTCGCGATCATGTGCAGCTGCAGTTACGATGGATCGCCGCAAAATAGAACTCACAAAATGCTCAGCGATATTGAAAATACCTCCAAATTCGCGGCATTCAATTGGTTCCTTCAATTCCACCTAAAAAATGATTGGAATTAACGGTATTTAATATTGAATAGAATAACAACCTCTTCGCTCTCCGTGGAAACAAGCGTGGGAATTGAGAATGAAGGTACTGCCCGCTCCTTTGTTACTACTTTGGAGACGATTTCTTCGAGGATGTCTCCGGCTTGGCATTGTGCAATACTTTTATTATCGTAGCGACGTCGCATTGTACGAGAATTTAATATTTGCCACATAACGTTCTTTGCCACATGCTCAGGTATGTCACTATTATTACGTAAATAATCAGCATGATCTACCACATAGTCCACTATGTCTACGACAATATTCGCAACATGCTCGATATCTTCCTGGTGCGCGATATTTTGTAGGAATATTTTATAGCCGCAAAAGTGTAGAAAGAAAAACGTCATCCAGAAGTACGCTTCTTTGTGTGAATCGTACTCCCGATCCCCCTTTTCCAAATCATCCCCAAGGGCATCCAAAATATCCTGGATGAATGCAAGCAGGTGGTCATTTTCAGTAAATGCTGTAGACAGTTGTTCGGGAGGTTTCTCCTTTTCTTTGATTGCATCTATAAGTAGATCATGAATTATATCTTCCACCAAACTAGTTGCATCTTCTTGGGGCAATATTTCTGCTACTTCCTCTTCTCCTTTTGATTCTTCTACTTCTTCATTTGCTTCTAGGTCTTTCTCGTTCTCAATTTCTTCTCGTTGCGATTCATCGTCGAATAAGTATCCTTGTTCTGTTTCATCGCTGATTGATTCCTCTTGATCAAAATATATTGTGGTGTCCTCAATTGGTTGCGCTTCTGGTTCTGCAACAAATTCAGCTACAGCATCATCAGTTTCAGTTGTGATCTCTGAATGGATTGAGGGGTTATCGTGCTCGCTCATACTTTAGTTAAAATATGGTATAAATTAATTGAATGAAACATTGAATATGTTTGCCTGACATTCACTATACGTTTATTTTTCTATACTTTTGTATGTCAAATGATTAAAGATGACATGATATAAACTATTTGAAAATGTGATATTACAATTTTATTCATAATAAATTCCGAAACAAAGAGCAATTGCGAATAAGTTCAGATTCTCGTGAACATGCAGTGCGTAGTTGTCCCGCTCAGCATCCCAAAGAAAGCGCAACATGACGAATATATCTTGACATAATTTTTCTCCAATCGTAACGTAACAAATTATTTTGTACCTAAAATTCTCCGAAATAAGTCTTCTAAAAAATGTTCTGATCAATTAATCTATAATACCTGTCGTAATCTAGTTCTTTAACTTTTGCTCGAATTGCGCTCGATGCCCATTTTGCTTGCTTTGGTATCTTATCATGGTCGTAGGTCAAATCAAGAAGCGCTTCTTCAAGTACTTCCTGCAGTATTGTTTGAACTTTCTCGGAGTTAAAGGGCTTGTCTGAATCTAGTTTATAACTATTTTGAAACCTCGAAATCTGTAAGTGTAAATAATTAGATTTAATTCGAAATTTCGCAAAAGTTAATATTTCACAGCTGATCTGTTATCCATAATGTTTGCAAGAGAACTGAAGAAAAAGTTTGCAAGTTTGAAACATTGATTATAAATGATGGCCTTGCCCCCGTTTGAAGCATGGTACTCGTTGGTACCGTAACTTCATTTTAAAGAAAATTACCTTTGATCGGTCGTAATAGGTCGCGTCTCCGCGCCTTATTGATATGACACTACCAAGTACATGTAGCTTCTTTTTTTCTAGTTTTTCTCTCTTAGCATCGAGGTCCGTTTCTTCATCGCTAGAATAAATTATTTCAATTCATTGATGAAAATTGAGGGTTTTATAGTACGCTTGAGTATCTGTTTTTGATCCAATTACACTTAGAGCACTTCTTTCACCTTCTATCTGATGAGTAGATTCCTCTACTGCTGCCATAGAAACTTGTTTAATAGCTGTTAAACTTTTTTCCGCCACTTCTTCTTCGGTAATTGGGAGTTCTTCATCGAATGCCTCGACATCTTCACCTTGCATTTTATTTTCAGTTTCTTCATCTCCGACTGTTTGCGGTTCGGCCTCAATTTCATCCTCTTTAACTTCAGGTTCTTCAAGTTCAGGTGCTTTTTCAGACTCATCGGGCATTTGTGCTTCATTTTGCACGGATTCTTCCTCTTTTGCCGGACTTTCTTCGGTTGCTTCAACTGGTTCTCCTTCAGGAGCAGCCTCAATTTTTTCGGCAGACATTATTATTTAATTTTTTGGAGATAATCATTAGCATGAATATTGTATAATGTTGGAATATACTTCCGTATAAAGTATAAATGATTTGAATTGTCAGTATTTGAACTTTAAGAATGATTGGTTGCATACATAAATTTGACTTTATGTATGCATCTCTTGCTGTTAGAGAGAGATGAGTAGATATCAAGTCGCCATTGTTCCCTAACCTAAGAAAATGTTGTAGTGCCTGTGGATATGTGCTATTAATTTAATTTTAAATAATTTCAATTTATAATTTATTCTAGTGCGTCACGAAGCATCGCTTAACTAGTGATCACAATGGACCATCTATTGTCCATCAGGCGTAAGCCTACGAAAGGAATTGACGCATTTAATTCGTAAGTTGTATTGCATAAACATGTTTTGAATGTTTTTGATGTAGCAATAACTAATTGCTTTATCTACACAATAATTATAGATTAGGGTTCATGGTTACTTGCTGTATATCAAGTAACAATGCAATTGCCTTTACTACAAAAGCTGATATTGAAGAAAGTTCAATTAGAAAGTATGGTTGTCATGTTTACATAGCTGACTTAAACACACCTTGGATGGTCCATAAGTAAGTAGTTCTTAATCAGAAAAATAGTCGCCTTTAACACATTTTGTTCTTAGAATATTAGCAAGCCCTGCTTTAGTAACTGTGCTACAATGGGATTTTACTGGTGAATATCTCTTGGTAGCTGATATTGCGGGCACAATTCATATCTACCAATCAAAAGATCATTTATTAAATGAATGGGTACTTGTTTTACAAACTGTATTACAAGGAGAGCCAATTTTAGCAGCAGCATTCTTCCACTTAGGCAAAAAGGTACATGCAATAAATCAGTATGAAAATATTAGCCTAATATTGTTATTCTCTTTAGATATGCTTAAATCAAGAAAAAAAGGATAGTTTATCATACATGGATAAATTTCAGCATGTTAAATTTTCCTGTTCTGTAAAGCAGTTTGGTGGACGTCCTACCAATGGAGCCTTAGTGTTAACTTCCACTGGAATGATTGCATCAATTATAATTCCAAATGGAACTCAGGGACAACAAACTCCAATCACTCCAACGGTTGCAACCGAAAGTTTAGGACCTACACGTTTATATATTAAAACAGCAGATATTTGCTATGGGAAAAGTATGTGCACGACTTACTATTTAATTGCATCGTAAGCTATTATCATAATTTGCTTATATCTTCTCTTTAGATGGACATTTTCTCTTTGCGGTGAGCAATGGAGATTTAACCATGCCTGTTCAATGCTACAAAGTAGCCGTGCGGAAAGTTGATGACAAATGCACAATTACTAGTGAATCTCTTCCATCTTTCTTCATCTTTGAAGGCAATAAGGACGGTATGATGGACGAGTTTCTTAAAGATAAACAAGGGCGACAGGTTCGTCACTTAAATTGGGTAATGCGTGAAGATGCTGATTCATTAGTTGTTGCTGTGGCTAATGACTTTGGCAGTTGCCTTCAAGTTTGGGAGTTGCGTGAGAAAGCATTACCAGTTCATGAAGCTCTTGTAGGTTCTTCAGATCTCAAAACTTTTAATACTGTGGTACGTTCTTGTTTTGGTGATATCTTTTATGATCTATTAATTTTATTTATTTCAGTTGTGGCAGTACCAATCTTCGTTTCAATACAAGCACAAAATTTTATCATTAGCGACAGGAAAACTAACGTTTTTAAATAGTTTGACCAGCAGCTATATAGTTGCTGCATTCTCGGACAACTCAATACATTGTCTCTTCCGCGATTCTCTGAAACCGATTTGCAATACGACGTTATCGGTTGCAATTGCGGATGACTTACATAACAAGTTTGGAAAAATGATGCCAAATATTGTTCAGATTGATATGTCCTGGCTGGGCAATATACTCATAATTATTGATGCGGATAGCCATTTGTATGTGATTAAACTACCACCACAAATCGACAGCTCAACGCCACTAAGCGTCCCGTATGCAACAACAATGCTGGAGTATTGTTTAATGACTGGAATGGACTGGCTGGATTTATTACTTGTACTGCGACCAGGAATGATTGATCCGTTATGTGATCGATTTACTGAGAGTTTCAATCGACAATCGGCTGCGATACAACAGTACTTTTACGTGCAATATCTTTGCATTAAAATGTCGCTGTACAGACTGAGCGCCCAGGGCCAGATGAAAGCAAATGATTTATCCCAATTCTTAATGCTTCATAGTATTTCCAACGCGTTCAAGAGTCTATTGCGACCCAGTGAAATTAGCAGTCATGATAAAAGTCCGGCTGACTCTTTATCAAGTAAGTTGAAGATTAATTAATTGCGAATGACAATTAACGCATCATTCTTAGGTGTGATAGCAGAAGGACAGGGTGACGTGGATAAAGTTTTGATGCATTTGGAAGCAAAAGAGTTCACTGTTGAACCATCAACACTACAAAGTCTTCAGCAACTCATTCAGTGGATCTCTGATCTTGCGCTCAATTTGCTCGTTCGTTTGTCGGATTATCAAACGAATAGGATGTCAGTCACCAAACCTTATGAATTGATACGTGATGTGAAGGCATTGAACACACTACGAGAAATGTTAGTACTCATTCGAATTTGGGGGCTGCTGCGTCCTGCATGTCTTCCAGTTTTCACAAGATACGATGCGAATTTAGACGTCCTTGCCTTGGTATTCCGTTTGTTGAGTCGACTTGTGCAAAATATCGCTGAACCTGATGATGCACTAATCGGTAAATACATTGCACTTTCATTCGCTCGAGATACATATTTTTAATTTCAGATGAATGTCTATTGCTGCCAAGCCAAGTGCAGATACAATTACTGCAAGTTCAACAAAATCGTGTTGTACTGGCAACTCATCAATTGGCTCAACACTTACCTATGCAGTTAGAGTTCCTTCAGGAACCTGATATTCTTTTTACTTCCGATATGAATAACGGACAAACGGTGGACGCTGTCCGACACTTATACTTAGGCAAGTCCCCCGGTTTCATAAAGCAATGTGTTCGCTGCGGAAATTCTGCTGGAACGATTCCTGTAACGCGCACTGCAGCCATTCGGGCGTGGGATCAACGTTGGACTAAGTCGTGCCAGTATGTATGCATTGATAATCTTTTGGGTAGAATAAAATTTATTATTTTGTAGGTGTGGCGGTTTATGGAGAATACAAGTATCTCCGTAGAAATGACGATAAATTTAAGTAAGGACTACATATTTCCATGTTTTGTCTGTTTACTGTTCACGTATGAATGTGAAGGGATTTTCTGTTCTCGTTTTAGTAGGACATGTTCATAATTTATAGTTGCATTCTTGGCACCAATTAACACACATTTAATCCATTTATGGGTGATATATTAAGCGACAAAATAAATAATTATGTACAGAAACGATTATATTTTAACAAATTTTATAAGTCCTATACGGATATTGCTTTCATAAAAATAAATTATTTTATTTAAGAAATGGGCAATTTTCGGCAATATAGAGAGCGTAATTAACAAGATAAATTTAAATAGTTAAGATTAAGTAATGACCTTTAATTACTTAAGTTAATTAAAGCATTCCATTAATTTCGGTTAAACTTCAGATCATTTCATTCGTCCTCTCATGCGACAACGAAGGTTTTAAACTTTGAAAATCAAAATTAATTGACATGAGTCATATTGCTCCTGCAATCTAAGTAAAAAAGAGCCACAAGGCACTCATTTAGTTTTCAACAGCTCTCTTTTCGAACTAAGATCGGAGGCCAATAATGTATTATTGCATCTTTGGATTATCTGAGCGTTCGTTATCTATGTATAAATATTAATATCCAATGAAAATTTCTTATAAATTGATTATTTGCAGGTCAATGGCGTTACGCGTTTGTAGAACACATGGTGCATCGTGAAACTGAACGACTTTCGCCTAAACGGACGGTATCTTCTTCATCTGTTAGTAAATGGCCCGCCTCATGACGACGCTGTAATCAATAGTTACCGTAGTATAGAGTAGCAGTATCAATCTTTACGCCATTACAAACCTTTAATTCAGTCGCTAAACATAAAAATACATCTTCAATGTTGCTATTCTCTTTGGCACTTGTCTCCAATACAAAGAGAACCTCAGGCATGTACTGACACATTGCTTCAGCCTCTTCAAATTCAACTTCTCTGAGTGTCTCTGCATCTGCCTTATTGCCAATTAACGCAACAATAACGGCGCTTCCAGAATATCGACGTACTTCTTCAATCCACTTAGCAACTGAGAGAAATGATGACCGTTTGGTGATATCATAAACAATGATAACACCATTGGCGGATCTGTAGTAACTTTGTGTGATGGTGCGAAAACGTTCCTGGCCAGCAGTATCCCAAATTTGCAACTAGAATGTTTATTGTCAATGAAATTACCTTAACTTTTTTGCCGTCCATAAATCCAACGGATTTATTGTCAATGAAATTACCTTAACTTTTTTGCCGTCCACCATCACCGTCTTCATGGAGAAATCAACACCAATTGTGTTGCCATGTCTCTCAATAAAGGTGCCGTTTTTAAAACGTTGAACAACGCACGTTTTTCCAGTCCCACAATCACCAATAAGGACGATCTTAAAGAGAAAATCAAATGACTCTTCGGACGGTATTGTCATCAACGTGGTCGGGTTGCGACTTGACATAGCGATTTGACTATTAAGATCACAAAGAAGCAACAAAATCGTAGTTTGTTTTAATAATTAATCACTGGTAACCGATAGCGGGCATCATACTACTACTGTGCTCTGCGTCACACATGCCTGATTACTAACCACGTACATTTAAAGAATTATGCAAATGATTATCGGCCTTTAAATATATCATCTGTGTGTTAAAGCACCTCACAACAACAACAAGCCCACTCCAACTGTAAACAAGAGCGTATCTGCTGGCCTACGATTTAGATGTACGCCCTCTAAACTGCTCTAAGCATTGTGCCATAGAGAGGGCTAAATATTTTCGTTCTAAATCGCCGAAGCAATTTGATAATACTTTTATTTAAAGTACAACTTTAAATTTAATTAATGTGTGTAGTAGCTCAAATTACTATAGGCAATTCTATATCAATTTGCCGATATGCCATCTGGTGATAACTACAATGCTGATCAGCTGATTCAAGTCAAAACCAGTCAAATCAGGTGTAACGGAACTTCAAGAATGGTGAGGTTGGTAAACTGCCACAGTAATCTTTAAAGACACTTTTATTGAATGATAAACATGATAAACTGTGTAGAATATTGGTCTCAATGGAGCTTTCTCACATAAGAATCTGAGATTGTCATAATAACAATACATGAAACTGAAGTTTTTCGTAATGGATTTAATGCATATGAAGGCAATCAATATTTTCATTGCATATGCACATATTACTGAATTTCAAGTGTGCTTACAACAACCATCTTTAGTGGCCTGTTAGCAATGCATGTTCCACACAGGTTATAGCTTGTCTTAATACTACTGGAGACTTAATTTAAATCTCACTATAAAAGATTCTTAGTGCCACGCTTGAAAAAGTGCTAGTATAACATGGAAACAACTGATTTCAACGTTGAAGATGTTCCCTTGAGATTATATTTATGACTGTGTGAGTTGCCTTTAGGTTTTTTATTATATAGTTAATTAAAGCTGGGTAATATGAGCTTTAGTTCGCAAACATGTAGAGTGTTGGTAACTGATGTTAGTGTAGTGCGTGCCTATGACTGCCTATGAAATCGGGAATGGGAGGCAGTCATAATTCGGACTCCGTAGCTGGTGGATCTGCCGGGGAGAAGAGCTTGGGGTGGGCCGTTTGGAGACAAGCAATCGAGCACTGGAAAAAATTAAAAGAGACCTTGTACGCTCCGGGTCTCAGTGGATTAAGTCTACGTCCATTGAGACCTACAAGCAATTGAAGATCTTATAAACTTCAAGTACGTTGATTTTATCGTTTCCTATTAATTGCGAATTCACAACTTAAAATCAAACATCCCGATCCTGAGATTGAACCCGAGACTCTCAGGTCAAAACCGCAGGCTGCACCATTGAGCCATCACGACAGTTAGACTTTGACTTGTTCTTATATTGTCATATAGGTTTGAATTTAAAACTGAAAATTTAACAGCTTGTGGATCCATTGCGAGATACTTAGGGCAAATTTGAACACCGTGTTAGTTCGGCTCTTGTACGCTGTTACTGTGAGCAGTTTCAAACAAACCTATATATTGTTATACATACATTAGTTATAATCCCCGTGAATTAATGTGTAAGCTGGTTGCAGAGCTAAGATAAGCTCACTACACGCCCCGGCAGTCATATTAATACCGTTGACTGTCGAAACTTGAAGACATCTTCACCCAAGGTAGCAACCAACCTCTATGGCTAACAACCAGAGTTGTAAATCTGTTGAACATCCCTTTCTGGCTAACAATCAGAGTGGTAAATCTGTTTTCACCAATAAAAATAATTAATACCCAGAATATGGTACAGCAAGAGACTGAAAGGGTATCTCTCGTGGACTTAAAAAAGGCCCAATCGCGTCAAAAATATATATTGCTTATAATAATTTTAAAATGGCTTCATTTTAGACTTAGAACGCCCCTTGCATAACGGCGTATGTCATATATCGCATGGAATTAACTGTGGTTCTAGTAAATACCTTTTTGCCTGAATCATAAGGAATAATTCTGCTCGTCTGATTATTTAGATATGAAGGTTTTAAACTATTTCAAAAATAGCATGCATATATACCGCACAAACCAACGGATTAGGTAAAACTTTGGTGCTCATATAGAGAAGCTTGCTCGCATATCAAACATTGTTCGCCCAACTAGATCGCGTATAATTCAAATAAGTTAAGAATTTTACATACCCCTGGTACGAATGTAAGATATTTGAGCTGTTTAAAGTTGCCCATAAATAAAAAAGAAACATAATCGTTTTAAAAGTACCTCCTTGTGATTTTTAATGTATTATACATTACCCAGAATATGGTACAGTATTATACATTACAAATCACGAGGAGGTATTTATTAAAAAGGAGAACTTTTTTCTCTTGATACTTTTAGGTACCTTTTTTTAGTTAGTATTTTAAAATTTTGTAAATTTTTATAGAATATCTTATCTCTGTATATCCAATTACATATGAATTCGCTAGTATGATTTAAAGATATGTATACGTGTTTTTATAAAATAAACGAAATTTTAAATAATTAATATATCGCCAAGCAACCATACGTACTACAGTATAGTTAGCAGTGTCTCTCTTGGTAAGAAATACGTAATTTCTCCTGAAAATCTCGGCAACCAGACGTGCTAGAGGGTCGGGTGTTATTGCTGATTACAGCCTTCCATCTAGTAAAACCGCATCTTAAATCCTAAATTTAACAACCGATTGGGTTGAAAATGGTACACAGCTTAGTTGCCGAGTAGGGATAGTTCCTGGCTACGAGCAAATATTTGTTGAATATGGTATAAGCGTATAATTACCAAATTCCAAACGTATTTCCACATAGACGTTCATTCTGCAAGAAAAGGCCATAAACAAGCAATTTAAAAGGCAAAAATATTATATGAAAACCTTCATCTTTACAAGGTTACAAGTTAGTTGTATGTATGGAAAAGTTAAAGCTATTACATCAATATTTTCAATAATATGATTTCCATCATCGAATTATAGTATGAAATACGATTTTACGCCTTTTTCGACGATACATAGCGTTATTGTAATGAGTCGGCGAAATAACGTTTACAGAAGTTGGTTGGTTTCATGTGTTTATGATAATTTACAATACTCAATTGTTTTATCGCACCGAATTTACAATTGCCAGTACTTCATTATAATTTATCAAATTCCGTGTTATTTACCTTGCGTATCTAGCACTGCTTGGTCTACAGTGTAGACTCTACGCCAATATGTATAACATTTGATAATAGCAAATCATAATAAGCAGGATACGCATAACATATTAATAAATTTCCTACCAAAGTACCATCGATATCTCATTTGCTCAATCATCGGAAAACGTATTGTAAATGTAGTTTTTAAATGGCTAAAACAATAAACCACTAGAAAATAAATGTATAGTTAAAAATCGTAAGTATTATAAACAGTAATATAAAGCAATTCCTGATGCTCAATTGCATGTAAAATTAATTAAATTGGGACATCGAATAAACCTTGTGCTCTATTGTTTGGCTCCGAATTTCAAATCTGTGCGAGTATAAAATATCTAACACAAATATGAACCGCACGTCATATTAATCAGTAGTACAAGTTTTGCCACAAGTCAACAAACAAATATTTAATTCCGTTCGCATTAGTTCTCATTTAAAGAAACCATTGCGACGATGAGGTGGTGAAATAGACAGCATTCCATAGCACCTTAGTTCATATGAAGATCAATCTGGCAAAGCAATGCCGTTACGTATTAGTCAGCAGCAACTCCCCTTTAAAATACTAAGAAGTAAAGTGATTCATTATTACATCTTACTTTCGCGATTAGCTAAGTGCTATATAATCAAACAGATCCGTTCAAACTGCGTTCCAAATATACATCAAAGCGGAAATTCACTCTTGCCCGCCTCCGGTATCGTACCAGTTTTCATCTTTACTTTTATATTATTCCATGGATAATTTATATAAAAATGGACAGATATACAAATGTATATGTTCATGAGTAACATGCTTATAAGATTCCCTTAATATACTGAATCGTCTCAAAAAGTTTATTTCGCTGCACCTCATCGTAATTGTCTTCACAAACAGTTAAGCGAGGAGCCATGAGAATTTTACTCGACTAATTTTCATACTTTCCATATGCGAGATGACATGTTTTCAAATAGATCTAAGTGTGGCACTTTTTATCAAATACATGTATATGTATATTAAGCCTAAAGCTTGCAAAGTTGTTTAATTAGCTTCAGCTTGAAAGGTGTTAAATTAGCTGATTATACAGCTCCTTGGAGTAACTGCAACATTTTGCAGACAATCAGTGCGTGGAACACTTGCGGTTGTTCGAATCTTTCTCTAGAAAATTTACAACTTCCAGTTCCTCATTAGTATCTCAATCGAAGGCAAAGTTTATTATGTACGAATTGTATGTTTGTGAATAATATTAGTGTTCGAATGTACGCGATGATAATTCGCTCGCTCTTAAAATTGAAATATTTCGTTCGCGGCGCATTTGGGAGCCGGAGCTAACAATACGTTATATGGAGAGGTCCCCAACGTCCCAAATGTTTCAGCATGTTTGTTTATATACCTGATTTTTACTTTAGATATATGCTTGCATTTCATAATTTTAGGTAATATATATGTAGTAAACACTCATCCTCTTATTTGCAATTTTTTCATATTTTTTTCTTTTAGAACTAAAGATAATTATATATGTATATATAAAATACGGTTAATCTTGCAGTGATATCATTCCACCGCAGCAACCAATAACGACAAATGGTGCGTTTTGCATATTTGCATTGCGTAATAATTATTTGCTGATGTTGTTCTTCAAACATATTATGTCTTGTTGTTGTTTGTTTCCTTAGGTTTGTGTGTGTCGTTAGAAAGCCTAGCATAGACGGTTCCGTTCAAAACAGAATACACGCGCGCCTCTTCTTCTTTTTGACCTGCAAGGCAGCTCTGGTAGCCGTCTCAAAGACTTCTCGTACGCCTTCTTTGCTCTTTGCAGAGCATTCTAAATAGGCGAATGCATTTATCTTCTCGGCCATGGCACGTCCGTCTTGTGGCTTTACCGGCTCTTGCTTCATCTTTGCCAATTCCTTTATCGTATTCGGATCGTTGCGTAAATCTTTCTTGTTGCCGACCAGGATGATCGGCACGTTCGGGCAGAAGTGTTTCACCTCTGGTGTCCACTTCTCGGGTATGTTTTCGAGTGAATCGGGCGAATCAACGGAGAAGCACATGAGGATGACATCGGTGTCCGGATAAGAAAGTGGTCTCAGCCTATCGTAGTCCTCCTGGCCTGCTGTATCCCACAACGCAAGCTCAACTTGCTTACTGTCCACTTCGATGTCGGCGACATAGTTCTCAAATACAGTAGGCACGTACACCTCGGGAAATTGATCCTTGCTGAAGACAATCAGCAAGCACGTCTTTCCGCACGCGCCGTCGCCCACGATCACCAATTTCTTTCGGATCGTCGCCATCGGACCTACAAGCAGAAAGATGATGTATTCATTTGCACGCATACATCGACAACGCCTATATAGTTGGGATGTCACAATGAGCTCTATTGCTTGGCACTGATTCTACATGAACATCACGCACGTACTTACGCTTCAATTGATTCTATCTGACTATAAACTACTTTACAAATCAAAGAACACGGCCTTTGCACGATGGATCACGGTACCATGCACACAATGAAGCCAACTTCCTCAGCACTCTTAGCGCTCTACGCCAGCCGAGCAATTCGCCTGATTCAACAGATTCTCGTACTGTACACACTCATGGAAATACCAAACGAATGACGATATAGAAACACACACATTTAATAGTACTGTACTCAGAGCGTACAGAGTGCGAAAGCGGAATCGAGCAGATTCACTCCGATATTGCCAAGCCACATAGAGCGTTCACATGCAGGCCAACTATGCTAAATAATATGCATGCAAGGGTACTTAAACTATTTACCGATTTACGTGTTAGTCAATTAACGTTGCACGCTAGTGCAGCAATAGCAATTTATTCACACGGCGATTCCAATATACGCCTAGCTGACAACAGTGCACAGTAAAATGGCTGCTGCTATCATGTCAGTAAGCATAAAGCAACTTGTACGAGCATTGGAAATGTCACCAGCCTGAAAAACTTAATCCAACTATCTTATGGCAAAAGCACTGAATGAAGCTCGATTATTAAAGGAAAATCGTAAAAGCAAATGAATGAATGATCCTGCCAGGTGTTAAAATCAAGTGGGCGAAAATGTACGCTATTCGAGTGTCGAAAAACGCAACGTTTACATGAGGTATGACAATTCCAAACCGATTCGGTATATGGTGATGCTCGATACTAGGTGGGGAAACGTAAACACAACTGCTACATTTTTCGTATTAAAAATTTTTAAATTATAAAAAAACCGCAGTAGTAAATATGAGTCACTGTTTACGAAAGCCACGCTCCTAAGCATGCAGCGTTTTGACGAAGTGTTGCCAACAAAAGTGCTTACCTTTATTCGTATCGGCTGGGTCGGACCAACAATTCAACATTCGATATGTTCTCCACACTGCACGTGGATGAAATTATTAAATCTGCAGCGTATGCTGTTTTCAGATGCACTAAGATTCCAGTCGTTACGAGAACACCACCATAAAATAATATTCTAATGAATAACGCAGAAAATGGCCAGAAATAGAACTGACATAAACAAACCGCTCACTAAACTACGATGCGCAAGCTCCAAGCCATAAACTAAACTAAAGAAGATGGTTCGCAAGTTCTTAAAGGTGTTAGTTGATGCACTTCGCACTGAGGGCGTGTATCATGCACAATCACGACTAACCAAAAGTTTGTTTACAATTATTGTGCTATCAAGACGTAAATATTAATTATGAATAATTGTGCATACTTGTATTTCCGAAAATCAATTAGTTTAATTTGTTCGGCTCGTAATCTGTCTACAACATGTCGCCAATACGGCCAAGGAAGGATGATGAAAAAGTTTATAAATCCATCTCAAAAGCATAAGTAGCAAATGAGACCTTATTGTTGTTTAATTTAATCACGTAAAATGTTGCCCTTGTAGAAAATTTAAGTATATAGAGAGTCCTGTAGTCTCTACGACTAATGCAATATCTTCAATAACTAATGACAGCAAGAAGTCAGTCAATACAAAAAGAGTTTCTATGTTAAACAAATTATTCATGAGACACATTAGTGATTTGATGTCAACTAGTTCTGGCCCATTTACTGGATATGGAATTGAAATTATTAAAGTCTGTGCATTAAGGCCAAAGTTCATTGTAAATGTTAATGACTTTCTTTTCAGATAAAAGTAGCTCCAGATTTTAAAAAAGTCCAAGTTTATTGGCTTACCAGATCAGATAGTACTACTGAAAATATTGAAGAACTTCTTAAAAATGAAGCAGGAAAGCTAAGACATGAACTTTCCCAATTACATGTGATGGGAATAGTACCAAAAATTGAATTTGTTAAAGGTGAAGACCCAGTAAAGTATATGTTAGATTTAAATGTTCCTTGCCTTTGTAGATATTGGACATACAATGCTAAGGATACTAGATGACAAATTAGCTCAAGCTGACTTTGGTACAGATCACATTCCTGTTGATCATACATCTAAGCTCAAACAAGATCTAGAATTGCAAATAAACTTAGTTCCTAATGTGCGCAAACAAATAGAATCATTAGATAATGATTTAGAGGTTGAGGCAGAAGATCATGTTGATCAGATATTTGAGATGCCTCAAAATGTGCTTGGGCTGAATCACACAGATATAATGAACAGAGTAAGATTTTTAAGCCCAACAATGAACATATTTCATCTTGGATTAATTGCAGATTTTAAAAGCCAAGAAAAAATCACAAGCGCCGCACAGAATTCCAGGTGCAATAAGCAACGAATTACCGGCAAATATTTACGACGTCAATGACAATCCTGTAATGTACCCATCATCAAGGGCGCAAAGGGAAGCATTTCGTGATTTCCTCAACAAACGTCAATTATTAAGGCAAAAAGCCTTAAAGGATGATCGTGATAAATACAATCAATACGCAGACGACTATTACGAAGAAGAATGGCAGCGAAGACACGAAGAAAATCTTAAGAAATATGATTTTCATGAATACTTGTACGATGAGAAAGATTTTATTGACGATGAAGACAATCGGAAATGATGTACTTTTATAAATTATTAATACTTACTGATAATTCTGTAGTATTTTTGTGAATTGTTGCAAATCCGTATCCCGTTCGCTTTTCTCCAACTGTAAACGGGTTTGGAGGGCTTTCAATTTCTCATGGGCAATTTCTAGCTTGAATTGAATTGATTCATCACCTTGACTCCCCGCGCGAGGCAACAAGGAGCAATATGATGATTTATTTGAATCATCCAAATGTATGCGTGACAATTGATTTTCAAGTTTGACGCCTCTTTGACGTTCATTAAGATAAAGCATTTCAAGTTCAGCTCTTTGTTCGCGTTCCTTCTTCAATCGCTCATTATAAAGTTGAGTCAATTCTAACAACCGACTTCTTTCCGCACAGAGTTGCGCATTGCTCAGATGATTGGAAGATGTATCATCATCAAAGTTGTTTCTATCTGCAGCTGCCTTTAAACTATCAATTTCTGTATCTTTCTCCTTGATTGACTTGTGCAAATTTTCCATGTCGCATCGCATTTTCTTTATAATTGTTTTCGATTCTTTGGTCTCGATTTGCAACCTTTCTATTAGTTTGTCTTTGCGCTTTAACATTTCGTTAAGTTGGGTTTGCAACTCTGTGTTTTGCTCCTATCAATGAACGATGGGAATTTATGCAAGAACGAAATATTTGAAATGTATTACCGAAATAGCAGATAGGGTTTCGTGATCTCTTTCATACACGCTTTCAATGTTTTGATACTTATTCTTCCAGGAGTTTAACTCAGCTTCCAGGTTTTTAGCCTTATGTTTGATCAAATCTATTTTGCGAAGAGTATTTTCATATTCTCTTTGCAAAGTTTCATTCTCTTTGCTGAGCCTATCAATTTTCTTCTCCAGGTACATTTTTTTGGATGCTATTTCGCACGCATTATTACCTTCTGATGAACAAGTAATGATAAATGGTTCAATATACTAATGTCAATTTACCCTTATCTTGGAACGCCTTTAGTTTGTCTTTTAATGTGGATATTTTAAATTGCAAATCAGTGATAAGAGCAGCACGCCCTTTCCACTTTGAATTATTTGCGATTTGTTGGATGTTTTCAAATCCTTCACCAATTTCTTCTTGAAGGACTTTCGTTGCTAGTCTCAAGTCGTTCTTTAGAGCAAGAACTTGATTCTTTTCTTCAAATAGTTTGCTGTTGAGAACGCTTATCTTATAGTTCAAAATTTTGATTTCGGACTCAGGTGGTTTTTCCACCGGTTGGGTATCAACTTGTGCTACAATGAATTCTCGATTATTAATAGTAATATTTATAGGCATAATGTACAATTTTCAGTTGTTTCTGCCTCAAGTTTCAAAGCCGCTAAATTTCGCTCCAACTTTGCACATTTAGTTTGAAAGTGAACAAGTTCCGAAGACTTTTCGCGCAATTTTCTGGATAATTCCACTACTTTCATTCGGGTTACTTGATTTGCGGATGCAAATTCATCGCTGCTGGATGTTTCAGAATTTGCTTGCAATTCTTCAATAGTTCTAATATAATTAGACGTCTTTGCTTCAAAAGACGATACTCTCTGCTTAAGTACAAAATTCTCTTGCTTTAAAGCCTACCAGCAAAAGATTTAAATTATCATAAACTTATCGGTTTAAGAATTGTGAAATTTACATCAACTTCTTCCTGAAGACTATCTTGAAACTCACTGGGAAAGAACAATGATGGTGGAATCTCATGAATCTGTACATTACGTTGCTCTTCATATCGTACATTGAGATCTTCTCCGCTATTTACATAAACTACGCTAGGCAGATCAGTATCACTCATTATTGCGAATAAAGTTAAATACAAAATGTTAAAACTTCAAAATTTTCTGACAATGCTATCAAAATTTCAATTAATCAGTTTGTTTTCGATATTAACACCACTTGCTTGATAATGATATAATTTTACGATTGCGTGCGTCAGAACACAATAAAATGCACAGTTTAAATCTTGTTGTCCGTGTAATTGAATTATAAATAAAGCATTCCAAGTAGAAAATAAAAACACAAACGATAACATCAAATTGTGGTCAATCAATTGCAGAAAAACATGTTGTTTCTCTGTTTATATAGAATTGATTCATTCGGACAATGTTATTAGCCATAAGTGTCGTGTTATTTGACTAGTTTGAAATAACAAATAGAATCTTAAAATCTTACCTTAATGTCGCAAAACTTCCAAACGCTGTATTTGAATTTCATGCTTTTGTACTCCATCAACAAAATTCACAATGAGCAGGTGTCGATTGCTCTTAAACAATTAATTAGTGAAGCCAATTGTGTATATTTCATTGGAGAGGATACTTTAAATTCTCCAGATTTTCATAAATGGTTACTTCTTCCTATGTTTTTGATAACACTGGATAAATTTCGAAGTAGTGATGATATTGGAAGATTATATAATTGTACAGAATCTACTTATATTTTAATGCTTAGCGCAAATTCAACAGTTTTCAACTGGAAACGCTTCAAGCCTTATACTCGATTGATAGTTATTGATAATCGCAACCAAAGTATTGCAATCACATTAAGTTTCTTCGAAGATGCAAAGTTTCAAGGGCTGGATGTGTTCATTCTGCATTATGTTTTTGGCGATCAACCAAAACTAGAAGTGTATTGTGCGAATGATGGTAAAGCTATCGAAAGTTATGATAATATAACCAAGACTTACTTCTGGAAGCCAATTTTTAAAGAGCCTGTAAAAATTCTAGTATTTGAATTGCTTCCATATGTGGAAATTCGGAACAAGTCATTGAAACGCTCTAATAATCAGCGCGGCGAACTTGATGGACTGGAAGTGCAAATAATGAATCTCATATCGCCTGGGTGGCCACTAGAATACGTTATCAGTCCTCCGTTTACATGGGACGATATTCTTGGAAGCATTGAAAAACAAGAAGCCGATCTTTGCATTGCAGCCAATTGGCAGTCACGAGTGATTAATCATCCAATTGATTTTCTTCACCCTTATATGCAAGTGCAATCGACGTTTCTCGTGCCAGATGCGCAACTTCTTCCTGCACAGACGTATGTATTTCAATCTCTGAGCAACATTACCTGGTTATTCGTCATTGCGACATTTATCTTTACATCGCTAACACTACTGTTGATAATTCGTTTCCACAAAACTGAAGAAAATAGTAGTCAGTATATTCTGGTCGCGGTTGCTTTTCTAGCATTGAATAACACAACTTTTACTGCACGCTACAGACTTCTTCGTATAATGTTTCTCTTATGGTCGTTTATCAGTCTTCTAATCAGCGTTTCATACTCTGCGGGTTTTACTTCAATCGAAAATGTGCCACGTACCACAAAGCCAATCGATACATTCAAAGATGCAAATAAAATTGAACTAGAATGTCATTCAATTGGTGATTTCACGCAGAATCTTCTTAAATCTTCTGCAGATGATCAAAGAATTATGTTCGCAGATCGAATGATAATTCATATGACAAATCAACCCCCTAACGGAGTTTGTGCTGGTGTTGACTTACTATCAAAACGATATGTTTTCGCTGGATACGATTTGAACCAGGTTGATTTGATTTCCTTGAAGTTACTCAAGCAGTACATTCAAACCACCTCAACAGTTTTCGCAATTGCGAGAAACTCGCCATTTCGCAGGCCATTGAATAAAAAAATGACTCAGCTTGTAGAATACGGATTCGTTGATTATTTGCTTGGAGCAAATCATAACAGATCTTTGTATTCCCTGCAGAACTTTTATATCAATCGCTTCGCTAATGCAATGTATACAGCACCAGCAATGCCCCTCAAAGAAATTCAAGGTGCATTTTATTTGTTGCTAACAGGATACGTGATAAGTTTCTTCTTCTTTTGTCGAGAAAAATACTTAGCAAGTAATAAAAAATAATTAACAATTTAGTCAATCAACATTTTTTATTTCATAACTCGTTCAACAATTAATTTTCTGTGCCCTGTGTGTCTATTTTTTATACACGCCAACTAATAAATTATTCTTTGGTGTGCATGTCTCCGGGAACAATTTGCTAAGTTGGACGTCATAATTATTGGCAATTGCATAAAGTCTTCTATCGGTGTCAATGATATCCATGCATTTGTACCCTTGCGCAGTTTTCGCGTTTTCTCGATCATGTGTTTGATCAGCTGCATGTGCAATCTTAAAATATTCCTTAACGGTTACGCTCTCCACGAAATTTAAACTTCTGGGAAATTTCAAATGGTAACAGTCGCGTATCCCGCCGTAGCAACATGGGCAGCATACAAAGTGCGCCTTGTTCTCGATGCAATTTTGCATTACTAAATCAGTGGCAACACCACACGCGTGCAAGGAAACACCGATATCAAATGCAGCATTAAAGTAATCAAGATTCGATTGTAATACTACCACATTTTTCATCTCTAGCTTCTTGATTCGCTCAAGAGCTCGCTGTAGACTCTTTTCCTTGTTCTCCACAAGAATAATTTCGCAATCCGGAAGAAGATAGGCTAGTAGCAGCCCTAAATGTCCGGAACCGGAACAGAAGTCCACGATTTTCAGATTTCTCCCGTTCTCATCTTGTACAATTTTCAAAACGGCTTTAACTAAATTCTCTAACTGTTCTTCCTTGCGCTTGGACCGCTTCTTCGGTAATGCGCCTCCCTCGGGTCGTAAAATCATAGGAATGGTATTCCAATCATACTCAATATCATGTCCGAAAGGTGTGGGTGTTGATTCAATCGGTACGAGCGAGTTATTAAATATGCTTAGTGCAATTTCAATGCCATTTTGTTTGGTGAAAATCCGACTTTGCGGATTGTATCTATTCGGATCGGATGAGTATAAACTCTGCTTCTTTATAAGCTTATTGAAACAAACCGATTTGTGCGGAGATACCGATGCTGGTTGCAAATTCATATTGAAAATAGGATATTTCTCGTCTTCGCGCATTTTTGTGAGCCAAATGAAAGTTAATGGTAAATACTCCTTGATTATTTCTTCTGTGTATTGAGCACAAAGTATTTCGATTGAAGGTAAGAGTATAATATCAGCAAGTGTTAAATACGGACCCTCCGCATAACAATGTGGTATTTTCAAATCGGCGATCGCGGTTGAACTATTGATTGTGTTATCACCTTGACGCTCGCGTGCTACTTTATAGACGTTATGCATGCGCACGGGTTGCTGCATATGATATTCAAAGCGCATTAAATCGTCTGGTATTTCGATGGTGTCCATAGATTCATTTAAATTCGAATGGCAAAGATAGGATTTAACGGCATTAACCATATCAATTTCGCAAAATTTCGTCCAGATTGAGGATTCACTGCAAGAGGAGAGGCAGGATTTACGGAAACCAAGCAAAAATTGTGAGTCTTCATCTTGGGAGCTTTTAATCAGTTGACGCGCAACCGAACACAACCCCGCTACTACTCGTCGACTATCCGCCGATTGAATTGCTGGCCATTTCACGTACTTCACAATGGCATCAACTGAAGATACAAGATCGAAATTGGAATGACACGTGTTGAAAGTTGGTTCCGGAATCGATTCGTCCACAACAATGACGAGTTTTACGTTACCAATATCGCAAAGCTTATAAATATTGAGAATCAGTAAGGTCTCCAAGTCTACTTTCAAAGAAGTGCATTTAGCTCGTTTTGCATGTATGTACAAAGTATCTACTTCTACGGAATCTGTTGCGCTGTTATATGAAGCCATTTTGTTTATACGCTATTTGCTAATTGTCGATGCATTCGTTGCATCATCCGACGATTAAGAACACGTTTTCTACTAACCGCACCAAAGGTTGAAGCGATGGCTCCAAAGAACATGAAGGCTTCAAATTGCCAGAATTCACGCTCTTCAATATAGGCAGTCTTGTCACAGCTTCGGGTCACAGTCTCTCCACCTTCACACTTGAGGACCTCCTTGTAATGAGTGTGTATACAGACCCCAATGCTTCTACTGGCGATTTCAAAGTCTGGCCAGAACAAGTACAATTATCTTTACCGTCAAAGAACAAAAACAAGAGAAAATCATACCTGTGCAGGGTTCACACTCTGATATTATCTCATAGTGTTCCTTCTCAAAACATGTAGAGTTCTGTTCCACAATGAAAATACGTTTCCTGGATACGTTTGCACTATCCGTCCAATGCGACTCGACGATCAATACTAATATCGTTAGTCTGGAACAAACAATACCACATAAACAACGATAATTTGTTTGCTGGTACATAAAACTAAGAGGTTAAAAACATTCAAGTGCACTTACACACCGAGTGCTGTAATCCCTAATAACATACGTTTCTTGGGGCACGATTCAATCATATTTCGGAGACTTACAGTACAGAATTACGTATAAAGTACTTGCGATTACACTTTTAATTAACAAACACTCGTGCCATGTACGACCAGCTGAGTTTTCTTTACATACTACGTGACGTCACGAGACCTCATTTATTTCACCATGTGGAAATTGAACGTATGCAACATTCAATACACTAGACGATATACAAGTTGTCTACAGAAAAGACAGTGTTTCTAATCATTTAAAAGTTCAAATATTTTCTAAGCAACAAACTGTAACCACAAGTTAACGAATAATTTACGTGCGATTTTGTTTATCACGTCTTGTGAATTAAACGCACAAATGATCAAAACAATGTAGCGCAGAATTGAATTTGTTTACATATCAATAAAAGCAAATGGTCGTTGGTGCAATAAATCCGGGGTGCTTAAAATATCCGCTTATCGAATGGAATGCAGTGAGGCAGTAAGAAATGTTGATTGGCACAAGTAGATCACCGCGCAATAAAACAACAGCTCGGTTTAGCCATGTTGCAGGTGCGACGACTGCGAATTCTCAATGATGAACATTAATTTCTTTCCCAATATGCGCTCTCTCGCCCAATTTCAACCGTATACCTGTGTCGCGTATAACTACGTACGTAAATGCATACAAAACATTGAATGTGCGTTCGTCTATATTGCTTTGCGTTTCTAATTGTTGCACCCAGTCATTTCAATTTGTGCATGTGCGCCCCCCGTGCGATTCTATAGGGACGTATATAAATACCGTGCGATCGAGTGAAGGAAGGGACGAATGAAAACGGGGGACGCGCAATTTCCCTCGTTGTGAATTTAGGCGAGCGCGGCGCGGGAAAGATGCATTAAAGCAGCCTGTGGTGGAAACACATCAGGTGTTCGATACGTGCGCGATTCGTACATCAACATGATTGATTTCAATTACAATAATAATCCGTACTACGGGCGCTCGCGCGGGCGAGTGAGCGGTGCGCGTTTGCGCCCAAAACACATGCCAGCCCATGGTTTCGCTTCCGCATCATTTCGTTATTATCAGCGCGTGCTACTGCTGCTGCTGATACGGGTTTAATAATTTATCCCAATGTTTTACACAAACTTCGCATGCGGCTCTTCCATTTTACGCTATACGTATTATTATAATTAATGGCGTATATTCAAAAAAGAACACGAGCTCTTTATGATAAAATTAAAACGAGCTATTATTGCCTATAAAACGCGGCGCTTTTTAAATAATTAAATCTAATTTAATTTCACTGCAGGGCAGCATGTGTGCGGAATTTACATAAGTGCGGATTGCTATTGAAATTTGATGTAATTTTAATCAATATTCGAACATAAATATTAGCGTGTCATGCGTTTGAAAGTTTTAGGTCATGGGAGCGTACGCGGGGTGCACTCTGCATATCGTTAACAGGTTTGCTCCACTTGAATTTTTACAAATATTATACGGAATAAGAATCAATACAAATTCCCTCACTACGATATTATTATGTATAATTCGTAATCAATTACAGCTATCCCTCAATTACCAAGCTGCTTATTAAAACCGAAGATAGGCTACGTTAAAGTTTGCCAAGTTTTTCAAATTGTAAAAAACAACATTTCAAAATCGTTCGCCTAACCGAAAAACCTACTTGGCCAATTTTACTCATTAACGCCTCATTTTAAATGGCGATAAACTGGCTTCAAGTACCCATACGCTTCTTAACATTTGAATAATCAGTTTCTTCGCAATGCGCACTCAAAGTTCGTGCAAATTTTGCATAAACAAACACATTCGTTTTTCAGCAATAACGTGCCGCGTCATGCGCTGAAACTATGTAAAGTAATTGCGCGCACACGAGGCTCGGGGGGTATGGCGCGTATAATTATCCAAAGCGCAGGCCGTAATGCGTTTTTAATATATTTTGCGTGCGGATTGGTGTCGCAGATGTGGACACCGCCGCCGCCGCCGCCACCGATGTGCTGCGGACACGCTGCTGTTGCTGCCGCCGCTAAGCGATACAGCGCGAACGCCTCCGCGGTATGAGGCACAGATGCATTCCATGTGTGCGCATACCACGCCAAATACAGGCGGCTGCAGCCGTTTGTTCCGCAAGCAGTAGCAGCAGCAGCAGGAAACCCAATTACGTGCGTTACCGGATCGGATTTATAACAAACAGATTCTCGATATACACACGAGGAGGAAAAAAGCGCAATTTTCTCCATTTTCCGATTTTTTTCTTATCATTCGCCCGCCGTATGTGTAATTTTAATTTCTTTTCGTCCACTACGAATCTCGTCGCTTTTTCCGAATGTGCCGTGCCGTGCCGTGCCGTGCCGCCTATTTCGAATATTAAAATAAACGCGCCGGAAAAGTTATTTTAAAAATATGCAACAACAACATATTATGTGTCGAAAACAGAATGAAAACAAAAAAAAAATGTGTAAAGGCAGAGCGGCACAATGTAAAGTTTTAATTAATTTTCATCAACCTATTAATAATTGATTGGCGTGTTCGATTATGTCCAGACGCTTTTGAATATGTAAAACATTTCAAATCACTTTGTTCTCTCTAATATCAAAACTTTCGTAGTATAGCTTGTGTGATTTTAAATCTGCACGCAAGTCCCTGTATTCAAAAAATGCACAGAAAAAAACATTGAATGCGTATACCGAGTGACCCAGTAAGCAAACATAATTAGGAAGAAGAGCAAATGTCATTTATCGTCGAATACATCGTCGTCAGTCAAATCAAGTCGGGCACCGGATTAGGACACAAAAAACGAGCAGGCCAAGCCATGCCTCGCTTGAATATCATCTTTTTGGACGGCATGAGTGAGTGAAGAAGAGGAGCACAACGACGACTACGACGACGATGACGGCGGCGGCGGTGGCAGCGGTAGCGGCGTATGTTGTTTTTCTCAGGGGCAGTGCGCGCAACGAACAAACGTTCGCGCGCGCCTCGAACTTGTTGAAGTTGTCAGTTGCAGAAGCGCTTTGTGAGTCTCCTGCCGCTGCCGCCGCCGTCGCCGCCGTTGCGCTCGCTCTCTTTGAGACATCTAGCGGCTGTCAGCCACACTGCCTGCAATTTGTTTCGCCCAATATGGCGACCGCCGCCTTCAAACGCACTCCTTTTTCGGTTGTCACCGCACACACGCTCACCGCGCACGCACACACATGCGCTTGCCGTCCCCATAAGCAAACACGTGCCGAAGCCGCCGCGCGTGTATATATGTATATTGCAAACACGTATGCGTTGCGTTCTGTGCTTTTCAGATTTGGTTTTGATTTTCATCTTTCAGCATCGTTACCACCACCGCCGCCACCGTCAACCGCACAGAAGGGTGCTTTTCTTATCAGAATGCGCGAAACAACGATTTTCGTTCCTAATCATACCGCAGAATTTCCCCCAATTTTATGAAATTCAACTTGATGAACCAACTACGACTTGTTTGCGCGCTTGTTTCCGTTTGTCAAGTTTGTTTCCAGTGTTCGATCAACAAACAATTGCGTTTTGCGTCTTCGTCAAGCGTATTAGTGTGTTTTGTTGGCGACGACGACGACGGCGGTGGTGGTGGTGGTGGTGATGGTGGATGTGTGAAGAGGTGATTTTTCACCTGTCACGCGCAGCACTTAGGAGAGCACCTCTCGAATAGAGCGTGTGCGCGCAAAGTCCTCGAAGGACGAACGCAGCCGCCGTTGTTGGCGCCTAAGCGCTCTGTTGGTTGTCGAAGCAAACCGCGTGAAGAACACGGCGCGACACAACCAGGCCGCCTTTCAGCAAAAACTCACTTGGCCGCCACCGCTGCCTCTTCTTCTTCTTCTTCCACCAGTACTCTACTTCTTCTGCTTTGGACTCGTTCGAGAGTCGTTCTCGAATTGCATGCATGCCTTGACACTTTACTATTATTCCAATATGTACCAAGAATATGAGAAAATCCACAAAAAAATTCCTCAATTTCCCAGTGATAAGATTTAAACGCAAATCTTTTTCAACCCAAGAAAAAATACTAAACTTCTTTCAAAATTGGCATTTTTTAAGTTTTAAACTTTGCTCACCACTCTTGCTTTTTCCCGATTGATTTCTGCGATTTGCGCGACGAATTTGAGACGAACGCCAAAGAAGAGTAATTAGGACTTGTGCGCCGGATGGCTATGGCGGTAGCGGTGGTGGCGATGGTGGTGGTGGTGGTGGTGGCAGTCCTCATCGCGCTTTTGGCGTCGCGACGCTCTCGCACTGCGAACATTCACCGGCTGTGCATCGCGCGCTATCAACGCGAGACGCCTCCTCCGCAGCGTGTTAGCAGGCCAGTGCCACTCGGGTCGGCGTCGTGAGCGCACAACAAACACAGCCCGCTTGTTCGGTTCGCGGTTTCCATTTATTTCTGGCAAAGTGCGCGCGCGAGTTTCTCACGCGTTCAATCGCAAAAAGAACAAGCGAAAAAAAGAACCACCGATCAAAGAAAAACACTCTACAACCATCAATTCGTTCATTCATACTGTTGTCACCCAGTTTGCAAGACTTTTGAGACATTACCTATATTCACCCAAAGTGCGTAAGCTTTGCAATTTAATTATGTGATTCGCAAAAGTGATTTTTCTTAATTGATAATTCATCTTCGCAAGAGAGAAACACCGCGGGAAAACAAATTACCGTAATTTTTGCTACTCATGAAAAAGGTAAGTAATTACATAATTGCAAATATTTAAATTGAAAAGTTTTCCATGAACAATCATTTTGCGATATGATTGGCTAGCATTAGAAAATAATTTATGAGTTTGCTCAGCGAGTGAATGCATATCAAATGCAATCACAGTGAGAATCACGAAGAGAATAAAGCAAGCAAGCGCTGAAAAAAAACCACACACACACACATTGCGAGCAAATTACAACCAATCGAGTCCGCGCTCAATTCAATGGGAATTTGACATGAAATTACATTGATTTTCACTTCAAGATTTCCTTTTGATTTGCTCGCGACGAACAAACGCAACTTGATTGTTAGTCACTGATAAATGAATACAATTTCCATGCACGTCAATGTGATACTTGTCATATTTAAATTATTATTTCTTTGAACCGTACGTACGGTTTGAAATTGAAAGTATGCCAAGTTTAAAGCAAGTAAATTATACATTTTACGAATCGATAGCATTATGTATGTTTAAGGATAATTACCTGTAATGTGACACATTTAATAATCATCCAAGTATGTAATATTATCTCATACGTTTCTTTGTCGCCTGAATAATTTAGCAACTCTTAAGAAATGAAGAAATTAAAATATGAACATAATAAATACGCACTTGTTCAACAGGTTAACTAACATGCCTCTTCCTGATGTCAATTTTTCACATACATTATTCAGCCAATTAATTAATTAATTTACAAACAACCGCATGTACGTATGTGCAATAGAAATACGAAATAAAAGTTTCAGGTTATTTTTTTCCATTATCCTTATTTCGTTGTGGATGGTTGGATTCACAGTGCGGTGCGGTATTGTATCGGGTCGTTTAGCGCGAGAAAGAAATTGCACAATAATTCGATCGCGAAGGATATCCTCGAAGCAGATGTACGCGCAAAAGGACGCTATCATCATCGGTGGCGGAAGAGGCGGCTATCAATGTACCTATATCTACAAATACACACGCACACACACCCATGCCACACTGCTTTCGTGCGAGCGCGTTCGTGTGGGTGGTTTTGAAGCGCAGGTGGATGTAATCCTGGCAGGTGTGCTCGCTGCCCGCGTACGAATAACCCACGAGCACCTCGAGGGCACCATCGAGTACCAAAGCTTTAGCGCATCGTACGTGCTGCTGCTGCTGCTTCGAACCCATACTCTCGCTGCTCGTGCCGCCACCGTTGCCACCGCTGTTACCACACCGTTGATGCCCACCACACTCGAATGCGAGACATACACGCACACCTACTCAATCAAACAGGATCACGGATGGACGACGACACGCGAACGCGTTGGGATAAGTGTTCTTTCTCTATCTACGGAATCCTCTCAGCGCACCGCCACCGTCACCGCCACCGCTGCCGCGCGCTTGCCTGATGGGCATTCACAACTTGTATGAATCCGTTATGCGCGCATGAATGTATTTCAAGAGCAGAGAGGAGGACGTCGACGACGACTACGAGTGTTGAGCATCCTTTGAACTAAAGAGGAATGCAATCCTCACGTAGGTACAAATCGACGAAACGGACCGAAATAAAATACGAAAATGATAAAATATATCTTCATTTATCCTTTTCGCACGGCGTTCTGATTCTAATCTGCATTCGTTAATTTTCGCTGAAAAGATGCTTCGTGCGGCGCAATGACTAATCAGGACGAAATGTGATGGGCGCTAATTGGCGTATTTTTAATTGCGCAATTCGCACGAAAACGAAAAACGACAGTGGCGAGTACGCCATGTGGTGCCGCTGCCGCTGCTGCTGCTGCTTACAAAACTCTGGAGTAGCAGAACCCGGTGCCGGTCGCATATGGTTCGTCTCAGGGAAAACACTTGTACAAACAGTCAGTCAGGTCCCGGCGGCGTACACCGACCATCCTAGCACACATTCGCGTGTACATATTGCACGCGCACGCGGCGAGCGCAAAGGAACGAAACGTACATACTACACACGGCGCACGACCAATGTGCATGCAATTTGATTCACAGATGCTTCAAGCGCACTCCTCATCTGTTCAACTACTCTCCTCGTGGCTCTTGTGCTCCTCGCGTTTGCATCCACCCTCGCGTTATTCCACTTCAGTGCAATGCCAGCGCATACATACGCAAAACACGCATCTATCCACGCACCCGCTAATAACATAACCCACATTGGGAAGAATGACCATATGTTTTATACAAAATTCCACTGATTTTTAAATATTCCAATCAATTTCGAAGCAAATACCTAAAATAACACCCCCGCTTCCACTAAAAAATGAATTATAATTTGAGTGAAACAACATCGCGAATGACCCAGTATTATCCTTCGTGAAGATTAATCGACGTAATCTATCTGAACGCAGGAAGTGCAGGTGTTATTATATCTATTCGTCTATGATATGCTGTTTACAAATGTCTCGTGGGACGCAAAGCATCGAGGGCGGCATTTGCGGTGAGATGGAAGCATGCCGTACCGGGAGGCGGCGGGCTGGCCACCTGCGTTATATTCCATGCGTTGAAAGGACCACTACTGTCTTATCTCGCAGCAAACTAAGCCTTGCCAACGACACGTACGCAAACCAGAAAGGATTCTGGACGCTCGAAGAAACTCTTTCTCTCCTTTCTATTACTCTCCCGCTCGTCGCTCGCGCTTCGTACTCAATTCATACATATTCTTGATGTAAAAAAAATTGTTTCATTTTTCCCCTACAGGCATCGTGTCTTTTCCGTTTTTATTTTCCCAGCATTTGAACGAGCGCGCCGACGAAAGAGTTTGTTTAAGTTTGTTTTATTTCAAACATACCAAGAAAAGCGTTTATGATAGCGGGTCATCTGTTCGCGATCCCACCACCACGTGGTGGCATTTGAAGGACGGAAACAAGATGCGGAAATGAAATATATATCCACTTTCAAAAATTTAAGGGTTACAAAACTAATCTAAAAGTAGCTGATAGTTGTAAGTTTTGCCTACGACAGCGGCTAATTTCTCACAAATCGAAATGAAATGTCATAGAAAAAATGTATAAAAAAGGCAACTCACGTGCGTCCGGATTCAATTTGCCGACCTCCGGCTTGTGCAGCCATTATTTAATAATGATACTTATCCGCAATTAGAATGTGCGTCACGTTTTTCTAGTTAAAATCACGCCATTCTGCGTTGTCGCACCACTTTCCCATTTCCGCGTGTGGCGGTGACGCGCGTATTGGCTGGCTGCAAACGGGTTAGATTGATAACCAGCACGGTAACGACCCCAAGCAAAAACGCCTGCGTTTGCTCTCGTTCTGAACGCAATATAGCAAAAAGTAATTAAACGCACTTATTACATATCTTACGAATGAACACGGCGTGCGCGCGCAAAAAAAAGATGCTTCGTCTCCTTCAAGATGTATTTGCGAGTGCAAACGAAAACGTCGTGATTTTTGTTTTATACCAGCTGCGTGTTTAGAATTCCGAATATCGACCCATCCGGTGTGGCCGCCCCTCACACCAAAAGAGAAGCGCGTGCCGTGCCGGCCGTGCCGCCGGATTTTAAAATCTAATTATCGCGAATCACTTATGCACGAAATGTGTGCGCCGAAATCTCGCCGCCGCTGCTGCTGTTGCTGCTGCCGCCGCCGCCGCCGTCGTCGTCGTCCTCGTTGTAACTAACGCCCGCCAAACAAACAAACGAATGAATGAGCGGCCAAACGAGCGGCTAAGTTGTGTTTAAATGCTTTGTAATTTTCTCGTTTTTGTGCGATTTGTTATCACTGCATTTATTCTTGAAAAACATGAAAAATACATGCTATTAATTCGCAAAAATTCTTACAGACAATGGAACCAAAAATAATCAAAGAAGAAGTGGGCAGCGGCACCAGCAACCCCGGAGGTGGTGGTAGTTGCACCACCGAGAAGGAAACGTCTTCATGCACAAGCGGCGGTTTCATCGAGACGGCAATGCGCACCCGATCCAAAGGTAAACAGCAAGCAAGCACACAGAGCAACGCGTAATTTTTATCTTTTAATTTCAATCTTTCATAATACCACCACCCTCCCTCCCTCCCTCTGCCGCAGCGAGTCCTCGCGGCGACGAGGATACGTGCAATATGTATGTTTGGAGCGTTTAATTAATTAAAATCCTGGATTACGCTTCGAACAAACAACGCTAGCATGCACAAACAGACAAACAAGCAGCAGCAGCAGCAGCAGCAAGCAACCGAGCTGTAACGCAAGCGTCGCGATTACACCGAATGAATGTGAAAAATATGAATATTTTTCGCGCATTGTGCATGACATTTACTAAATGCACGATTGCGACATCTATGTCGTGATAAGTTGCACACAGACCATGGCGATTACCGCAAGCAAGTCCGAAAATTAAACAGAAATAAACAAACGCCACAACTAAATACGTGCGCGATGCATAAAAGAAAGGATAAAAATCACCACCGAAATAAATAGCAAACGATGTCGACCGTTGTTTGTATGCTTAGCGCGACGAGCGCATTGGAGGCTGGGGAGGTGGTGGCGACGACGACGACTACGACGACGATGCCAACGACGATGGCTAGCGGTGGTGGCGGTGTGGCACACATGTGCTATACATACATCTATTTGGTTTTAAAAGCATTAATGTCCAGCTGCAGCAAAACGCAGCGGTGGCGCTCGCGCGCATTTATCATAGATCATCATATAACAGGGTGTTTATGCTAAGGATTATCCTGCAATTTATAGATATTACAGCGCGTGCGCTCTCTTGCTTTGCGAGACCGTTAATTGGGGGTTGGATGTCATGCACCTGCGTCCAATCTGCAGTATCCACTTTGTTCCTTTTTTACCCAAACTCGCAAAGCCTCCCGCGCGCAAAATATTTGCGCAAATCTAAGCGATTAATTAATTTGATTATTTCATTATTTCAAGTATTTTTTATGCGCCAATCTGTGTTGATAAGATAAGACATTATTTCAACTTTTTTTTTGTCAACTCGATTCATTCTCTCCCGCATTGGCGCACATCTTGCAGGATTCAAATCGCGTACGTACGTAGTCCTTAATTTAGCATTGAGCATTTTGTTAATAATGCTGCGGGCGGGTGCGCACAAAACTAAAAGGAGCTATTCTTTTGCTCCGCCGCAAAACGAGAGCATCGCTGGCTGCTGCTGCAATGGTGCTGTGTGTGCGCCAATTACGCAAACGATGATAACCATGTCGCATCGTTTTCGTCATCGTTCGTTCGTTGTAAGCACGCCGTTCGCCGTTCGTTTATTAGAATAATAATACGGGCGCGCGTGGGCCGGCATCAAGCAGGAGATTTTTCTCTTCGTCGTCGTTGCCGCTTCTTTTTCGGACGAACCGGGCGCCCGCTGCTGCCGCACAAACCGAAAAGCGCTTGTCGCGCAACCTTACTTCATTTGTACGATTGTTTGCAATGTTACTTCACTCTTTATACACGCATGCAAATATCTACCGTGTGTTGCCACTAACAACTAATAGAAAAAACCTCATCGTTTTAAACACTCACCTTGGAATCAACAAAGTAGTTGATATATGTTGCAAAATCTGTAACAAACAAACCACTCGTTAAAATACGCTCTGCTCTTCTTCCGTTGAAAACACTTTGTATAACAAGTGTATGTGTATTGTGCACGAATAAATGTTCGTTCGCGCGGGTACCTTCATAATGCGCATCAGAGATCTCCCTTGGCGGGCAACGCCACTCGCTGAACTCTTTTCGCTTCGGCGGCGAACGTGTGCGCGCGGGCGGCGACGGCGGTCGTGTAAATGTGCAAAGTGCACACCGCATTTTGCTATCTCCCGCATCGAATTTTTGTTCGTCGATTCGCATTCATTCGCATCGCCCGTTTCACCGCGTGTGCATTGTTCCTTATCGGGGGCGTACATTACGCGTGCACCGCGTCAGCCAACATGCGTATCGCGGCGCCCCAAATTAGATTAACCGCGATTGTTGCTGGTAGCCCGTGGTGTGCTTTTGTTGTCATGGATTTGTTTGTTTGATTACGCCACACGTGTGTTGACTTGCATTTTGCGTATTGTTGCAATTAAATGTGCACTGCACGCGGCAAAGCAACGCGCGAAAGCAAGACTTGAACCGGAATTAAATGAATTTGCGTGTAATCGTCCAATTGTAAACACGATCCATTTTTTCTCATCCGTTCATAATATACCTACTACACAAATAATAGAATACTCATTAATTAACCGTACAATTTTTCAAAAATGCACAAAATGCGCAACAGAGACTTTCGTTGAAAAAGTTTTCAACTTTCATTTACAACTACAAACAATCTGTATAAATCTCAAATGTTGGAATTTGTTTATATCCTCGTCGCTTGTGTATTTGTTCCGCATCAGGTGCAGGTGGAAACGCAGAAAATTACCATCGAAGCGCGCAACATTTTCGGAAAAGCGAAACGCAAAGCGCGCGTGCAGCACGAAAACAAATTCGCTCACATGTTGTGCGAACGCGAGCGCGCGCGCGTACCGTGATAGTTTTGTAAATGGGCGGCGGCAACGGTGTGGTGGCGGCGGCGTCCGCGTGTTGCGCCGGCCGCGTGTTTATTTATGTCTGTTGCAAACAGATGACGCAAAATAAACACAAATTTTTGGTTTGTACAATGGGAAATTGCCCGCCTGCAACTACACTACATCGCTGGACGCGGCAAGTACACGCAGTGGTAGGCACGCACGCATGGGAATATGCATGTACGCCGTACACATATTTGCCTCTAGGAGTCTCGGCGGCAACGACAACGGCGGCGGCAGCGGCAACGGCAGTGGCAGTGGCAGCAACGGCTGGAAGCGAGGCCAAGCCAAGCGCCGACCGCACCGACCATAGTTAACTATGTTCTATGTCCGGCCATCTGTGCCTAAATGGCACTTTTTAATAAAATACATAAAATTTCCTACACATTGTGTATTCACTCGCACACGCTAACATTTTGCCTCCGGCGATATCATCAACGATCTGCAACCTGCTAGTCCTTTTCTACCAAAAACTAATCTAACAATAAGTCATCTCATAATTTAGCTAGAAATTTAAAATTACAATCGTTTCTCAAGCAAAGCAAACAATTACGCATGCGAATATTATCAAGTAATCTACATAACTTTGATGCGCTAAACACTTCAATAAAACATTTTTCTCTCATTCGCATTTTCCCAACACTCATGAATTTCTCTTTCATCCATCCATTCGTAGTAAACACATAATATGTGCGTTTGTTGAACGAGCGAATCAGATGTTAATTTCCCAGCGAGCAAACGCGTCCGCATTCATTGTACCGCCGCTCCCGCCCGTCCTAAAGCGGCCGCGTTGAGTGTGCGGGTGTGTGCGCGCGTGTGTTATTTTGTTATTAATAAAATATGTGCACCGCTGCGCTCGCTGCTCACTCGTCCAGCGCGCGTCTCCTTCGGGGGTGGGTTTTTGTATCAACAAAGTAAGGACTCAAACCGCATCGTTGGAGGCACACACGCGCGCGCACGTACCGCCGATTATCACTATGAATATGAATCGTAAAGGTGTATGCGCACGAAGCACGAGTGTGCCGATAGGATTAGCGCACGAAATGGGAACGTGCCTAACCGGATATCCGGCGATTCTGGCGACTCGCACGCCCCCGGGGGCGCCGCGCGAATTGTTGCGACAAGTGTATCAGTTCTCACCGCATCAACGGCGGCGGCGGTGGTGGCAGCGAACATGAGCATCATCATCATCATCATCATCGCCGCCACCGCATACAAGCACGACGACAACGCCGTCGACGTTCCTTCCTTCCTCCGCTCGCGTTCCATCAAAAGCAATCGAAGCGCTCGCCTGGACGAGCGAAACGCACGAGCGCACAAACGGCCGCCCCCCACGTCCAAAGTGCGCTGCTGTGTTAAGCACACACAGAGAGCGAGCGCGCACTCCTCCTGTTCCCGACACTTGTACGCAAACGAAGAGTGCTAGCAAATGGCCTTCGGGCACATTCTAATTACGCACTCCGAGTTGAGTTTGCGTATAATTCAAATTCAATTATTATGTATTATTCAAAATTTCTCCTCGTCCAAAACACGTTTCGCAAATTCCTCTGCAGCGAGTGCATGTATTGTTAATTAAGCACGCGCAAACTTTTTCGCTGCCTACCGACTCTCTGCCTCTCTGTTTCTCAAACAAAGAAATGCATCAAGGATAATTTTATCCTTTCGGTGTCAATTGCGAGCATTAACACCTGTACAATATACGCAATAAAACGGCGTAAACTTACAGTCGTTCGCGTTTGAATATTCGTCAGCTGGGCACATTTGCGAATGTGCGAAAAGTGCATAAAACTGCCTCCGTTCGGCCGGCTGGCGCGCAGCAGTTCTAGTGCTGCTGCCTGCCGAGTCAGGACGTTTGCGAGAGGGTTGTAAAAACCTTGCGCGCGCGTGCTCCTTCACGGGAGGAAAAAGAATAACAACTAAATATGAAACGGGCGGCAGAGCAGCGGTGCGCGCAATAAAAGAAAGCATATATTGATCACATTAAAAATGTAATAATGAACACGTCGCGAGCCTCTGCCGCCAAATGCGTGCGCGCTGTGCGAGGTTAAGGCCAAGCCGAAGCCAAGCCAAACCAACGACGCACAGCCGGTGGCGGCGGGCCAGACTCCATTAGAAGAACGCACCATTGGGCGCACATGTGCCGTTACCGCCGCTGCCACCGTTGCCGCCGTCGTCATTGCAAATCTCGATCCGTCAGCTGTGTTCGCGCGCGCAATACTGTCGCAGCATCCGCCAAAGGCAGCACATGCCGTGTGATATTTGCTGGCATATGCACAAGACGCGCACGAAGAGAACACCACACTCTTCCAGGGGGGAAGGATGCAAAAAGGCCAAGTGCTCAAGCAGCATGTGATGCAATAAGATGACTTATAAAACGAATAGAAAACATTCGGTTTTAGTATTCCACTACCGCATGGAAATATTTTATATCAAAATGAAAATTATAATTACACGGCTTACGACAGATTTCCGCTTAGCATGATAAAATAACTAAATAAATCCCATATTGGGTACTTACCCCTTAAACACCATCTTGATGAAGACGACTAAAACACTGTCAACGATCAAGTAATTGAATTTACCAGTATAACTCTTTCGCAACAAGAAGATGCAAGGGGAGACTAGAAATGTTTTTCATAACTGATCCCTAGTTGAATAGGCCCCGAGGAATGCACTCCTTCACTTTCGGTGCCCGAAAAAATTATAATGGTAAATCGAATCCTTTTAGTTTTCATCTCCGTCCAATCTTTAAGAAAGGGTCTTTTAAGGACTATGGGGTACCAAGATGGGTTGAAATTGTCTTTTAGGTTGACTGCTGTGTGACCCCCATTTGGGTGACGTTAAAAAATCTTAATAATCCGACCGCTGTTCAGGATTTTCAGGATTTTTGTAAAAAATGTTTCGTTATTAGCTAATAGCCTAAATTTTAGCCTGACGATGATTTTCTTCTAAAGAAAGTTTGACAATCACGTTTAACACATTCCCGCGAGGAGAGCCATCGGGGCACTCGTATTGCTGATTACGCATTTCAAAGTGGATGATTGTTAATGATTGGCCTACTTGATTCGCTGATTCAAGTACGCACGCATCTGATCATAAGCATTAATCGCAAATTCATTTATTCGTATGCGCTTGTTGGATTGTGTGTAGGCACGCGTGCATCGGGCAGGTGGATGTAGTTGTAGGTAATTGAATCGCCGCACTGACATAACAAAAATATAATAATTAATCTGTCAAAATCACTCGCATGAAGAACACAACATTATATATGACGGCGGCAAGCGCGTCGGCGGTGTGCTTGCCTTTCGTTTATGCCGTTACCGCCGCCGTCGCCGCCCGCTCGCACACTGCTCGAGACGGATGGCGAACGAAAATATGGAAAATCATACGGAGCAAAAGCTTGTTGTGACGTTACCATCAAACGAACAACCTCGACTTGAAAACAAATCAGATAAAAATCTGGCGAAATAAATTGTTGCTTACCGCTGCTCTAAAATGAGAAATTGCCGATTAAATTTGAAAATTGCAGGGCAAAAAATCACCATCATTTCCTGCCACGCTTTGTGTATCGTGATGCACGGCTATTTATAGACAACGAATAAAATGGAAAACATTACAAGAATGCCAACAACAATTGTTGAAATCGAGATATTTTGTTGTGTTGTGCAATATGTATAATAATAATGCATCACATCGAGTTTGATTACGCCATTGTACCGTGTATCTATCTATCTATCTGGCTACCTACCTATCCGCGCTGCGAAAATGATTGCAATTCGCGAGCACATGTGTTGTGTTGTGTTGTACATAATAGAATTTCCAGTGCGTAATCTGGCATGTAGTACTTCACACACAAAATGCTGTTATCACACGCGCGCCGTGGGTGAATATCGCCGCTGTATATTATTCAATATGTCAATATCATGATTTTTGTTTATTAATTTCGTTTGTAATCAAACATATTTCACATTACAACTGCCGGCCTGTTCAAACACAGACTGCGGCAGTAGCGGCGTGCATACGCATTTCACTCGTTTCAAAAACGCGTATTTTGCGTGTGCGTTTGCCACGTTTGCGAAATTAATGCTTTTTATCTCAGTTTCGCCACCGCCACCGCCGCCGACGCCCCCTCCTCCCGAACGCACCGCCAAAATTTAGCACAAATTTAAATTTGTTTTAATGCCACGTCCGGAAATGAAATAACATATTAATCAACCTGGACAACTTGCAAATTGAGATCGGCCCGCAGCCCGCGGCCACCGCCATCAACTCGACGTTCGTTAAAGGAAATCAAATCAGTCTTTTTGTACGCTTTTCGAAATCGATAAATACAAACCGAAAATATAAAAACGTTTATAACGCTCGTATAATTCGTTTAATGCGCTTTGCCATCAATAAAATTTTTATTCGGCGACGACGTTCAATTCAAATCGAAGCGCTGCGCCGCGCTCGCACTGCAATTCGAAAAACATAATTGAATTGCCCCCGCGAGCTGAGGGCGCCCGAGAAAGATGGGCGGTTTAATTTACGATTCAAGTGCGGCTCGCGTGCACGCATTGAAAAACATTAAAAAATGGCAAACTCCTTGCGCCCAAAACGGGGGAAAAGGAGTCAAGAATGACGACGCGATGGGACGCGCGACGTTCGAGTATCATTCGGCGCTAAAAGACTTTCGTTCGCAAAGAACGAACCAAGGTCTACACTGCGAGCTGCTGATATCAGCCGCACACGTGTGCAAACACTTCCGGAGGCGGCAAGGCGGGTATGCACACTTCTTAAACTCTTAAGGAGCACAACTCACGCTTTAGGCGATATGTAAATTTACATATACGCTCACTTTCCCCGCACTCTGCCCCCCCACCCCCCCAAACCCTCTCATATTCTTTAGCTTTTTAGTGTTGTTTTACGCTAAGTGCGAGAGGATCAAAAATTAAGAATTTAATCCTTAAAACGCTCGCAAATGCAAAGTTTGACGGCGTCATTGATTGAAATTTAATTAACGTACTATGAGAAATTAATTTCGTGTTCGATTGGCTATTTGCGCATATCATGAGAGCATGCTAGGTGGTGTGCTGTGATGCAATGAGATGCGAAGAGCAACACGCGTAGTGGTGCAGTGGGACGAGTGTTAATAGTGCGGCAAACGAGGCGAGCGTGATTAGCCGCTCCCGTTCGTGGCGGCTGAATTGGGTCGTTGCGTCGTCCGGCGGTCGGCGCGCAGAGATAAGACACGTCCCCGAAGAGAGCGCAGGTTAGCCCTCCGCGCGCTTGCGAGATAGGGGAGCTTAGCATGCACGCGTCCGCGTACTGTTCTGTGGCTTCGAGATAGACGCACGCCGCCAATCTGCACACACACACACACACACACGGGGACAACCACCCATGCCGCCGCTGCCGCCTTACTTCCTGTATCAGTATGCTTCGCTCCCTGCACGTCGCGTGCGCATGATAAAACATTATTTCATTCCACGTGCAAACAAGTGAGAATGTGCGCCGCTTATTGCCTGCCACACATCTCATCCTTAAACGCCAAAGCTAATGCGCTGTCGCAAAATTTAACCGATATTCATTAGTCAGTTAACATACTCGCACGCAGCAAATTCATCTTCGACGTCGTAGTCGTCGTTGAAAAACCTAGGCGAGAGAAAAGCACACGGAAATCTTTTATTAATAAGATGCAAATCGCATTGAGCGCGCGAAACAACGAGACAACAACAAACATTCACGCCGAACACGCGTTTCGGATGTAAAGTGGAAATGTATCAGCTGTAATAGCACGACCAAAACTTATGATAGCAGCCGAGAACACAACACGACAGAGTGCGCTCAAACTTTTGTCGTCGCTGCCGCGCCACCGCCGCTACCGCCGCTCGCCGTACTTTGAGCATTGCTGTGTGCCGTCAGCACTCTAACCCTTCGTTCGCTATACACTCGTCACTACTCAGCGGCAGCGGTCTATCTCCCGAGGGCGGCTGAACGCCGCGATAAAGAAAAGTCGAACAATATATAGTCGAAACCATCTGTCTTTTATATCGGGCCTGCACTTCTTCTTAGCGCGCTTTGTGCTCGTCCGCCGCCGTCGTCGTCGCTGCTCTCATAATTAAAACAAAAGTTGACAACGTAGACGCAGATGCCGGCCTACGCCGTCGTTCGTTCGCGTTTCTCTTCCTGCCTCTGGCTGCCGCTTGCACCCGTCGCCGCCGCCGCCGCCACTGCCGCCTCCGATGCTTTTCAATTGTCTGTGCGCGCGTCCCGCACGCACGCCGATTGTTTTTTGCCGTGATAGATTGCTTTCGCGCGTATTGTGTGTGCGTTCGCGCGCCGCTGCCGTCGCCATAGTTTTGATTGTTTTTACGCTGCGCGTGAAAGGTGAATTTATTAGCGTCACACCGACCCCGAAACTGCCGCTGATTTCTATGTCAATTCAGCCAAACACACCCCTTTTGTTAATGGCCTTATTCCAAATATTTGCCCAATGAGTGCGTTTCGAATCGCCGCAACAACAACAAAAAATAAAATAAAGTACGTTTCCACAAAACGCATTCATTCCTACCTTTCTCCTATAAAATCAATTCCGGCCGCGATTGATGAATATAAACACACAACGGCTGCGATCTCGAATGTTATTCGCTCGGCTTGATGTTGATGTTTAACATCAAATGTGCCATGACGTTTGCTGAAATTCGTACGGCGCGAAAAATTGTTAGTTAGCGCATATACAAAAGCGCACTCACTGCTCCGCTCCTGCTTCGTATTGTTCATCGCGAGCGAATTACGCAATGTAGTGTGTAGTGTGCGATCCCAATTTCGTCCAAACAACACACGTGTGCGCCGCACAGATTGGTGAATTTGTTTGATTGAATCTGTAATAGCTTTCAGTTTTCGTTCGCTGCTGCTGAATGCGGTTGCGGAGGCGCAGAGCGCGCGCACACACAAATAGCGCATTTGCTTTTGATTGCTACGCATCCTCTGCTTATTGAATGCGTATGGAAAAGGTAGAAATTTAATTTACTCAATAATATCGATATACATGCAGCGTTAAACTTATAATTTCTTAAATTTGATTAAAATGGCCACGATTTTTTCGTAGATTCATTGATGAATGAATCTATTGAATTTGCGACTAGCAGAAGGGTATGTTTCGATGTACACTCGGTATATGGTTAAATTGGAATTCTGATAGATATGCTTTAGTTGAAGGGGCGGCTGGACGACTGGCCGACCGCCTCCGCTGATTGCGCACGTCGAATAGATATTTAGAGAGGAAGGTGTCAATACCACATATTCAAACCATATACAATCAGTTATCGAAACTGAGGTGATTGTTTGACCGAACTCGGGCCTGTACTGCTCTGCCAGGCCGCCCCCGGCGCGCACTCGCATATTCAATTGTATGCCGCCGCACCGCGTGCGCCTCCCGTGCCTGCGTGTGATTATGGAATCATCTAATACAACGTCAATGCCGCCTTTGTATTCCCGGCCGTACTTATACCGCATCGCGCGCAATGCCCGAGTGGTTGGATTTCAGATTAACGAGTCAAGTGCACTCGTGCACCCTTCATTCGCACACACGCGCTATCCTTGCCGCTGCTTCCAGCTGCAGGACGAGCATGCTTCATGTTCAATCAAGAACGCAACGGCTCGTTAACGATTTCATCTTATTGCAAATCGGCGGCGCGCCGCATTCAATGACCGCAAAACAATAGTAAAACATTGTGTATTGTGCTTGCAGTAATGGCAAAAGAACGATGCAAAACGCCAGACTCACCTGAGGGAGCGCGTCTCGCACAGGGCCCGCCACCGTCGCCGACGCAATCCTCACCGGTGCGCCAGACGAACGGAAGCAACTCGCCGGTCATCAACGGATCGGCAGGCAGCCTCACACCCCCGTTACCAGCATCCACCGCCTTGTCCGTCACGCTCGACACGAGCCAGAATCAAGTATACAATCCAGGAAGTTATGCGTCGTGCATCACGAGGCCCTTGGTGAAGGTCAAGCGATTCCTTAGCACGCTCGTGCAATTCGGTAACGACATCAGCTTGGATGTGGGCGAACGCGTACGAACGCTGGTGCTGAATTTAGTTGTAAGTAATTGCTTTCAATTAAATTATCACCCATCTTCTCACCTAATTATCCTTCATAATAGTCCATGGTGTTTTTACAACGAGCAGCCAAGCTACCCTTCAACCCTCCTCTTTTCTCACCCGGGCTGGGGACCGGCGATGGCAGAGTTAAAAACCGAAATCATATCATCATGAAGAAGAAAAATCCATTTTCTCTATTTGTGCTTACTTCTGATGCTCTTGTTGGTGTTGTTGTTGTTGTTGTTGTTAAGTCTTTAAAGGAAAATCCGATCGCTGAAAGAAGTTTGTTTTTTCCATGCTCGTTTATGCGCAGAGCTCGAATTTAAGCATCGAGGAGTTTCATCAATCCCTGCAAGATGTGACCAACTTCCCACTGCGGCCATTCGTTCTCCCGTTTCTTCGCGCGCACCTGCCGCTCCTGCAGCGCGAGATCCACGCTCTGGCACGAACCAACAAACAGGTAAACGCCGAGTACACATTTATCATACGTCAATGATATTCGCTCACTGGGTGTATTCATACACCAGCTTTTATAAATTACCGTTGGGATTAATCGCGCGCATCTAATATTGGCGCCAATTGCGCACACCCTATATTCGCGCGCAAGTCGGCATCGGCTCTCGGGCGCCTTAGATAATTCGAAAAATCTGTAAAGTACACGTGTTACTTCAATTTGCTGAGAGTCACTTGTTCGGGTGGCGCGTTTTTGCCAGCAGCGGCCTTAAAAATGGCCAAAAACGCGACGAACGTCATTTGCTTGAAACTGCATCAGGAAAAATTGGCGTGCAAACGCCGTACGCGCGCGCGCGCAAAAAAGCCAACATCTTGGTGCTTTCCCACGTGACAAAAGTAAAACAATAATAAAAGTACCTCCGACACACGCGGCTGCCCATAAAATCACGGTGCGCGCACGCCAACTTTTCCAATTATTCTTTGATTTGTACACTCGCCTTGCGTGCGCGCTCGCTGATTGCATTATTGAGTTTCGCCTGATTTATTTGCGTTTGCCAATGATTTGCATAACGGTCGCGCGGGCTGTTACTCTCTCATCCATTGAACGCTCGCGAGAGCGGCCTTGCAGCTGCCGGTAGCTGGAAAAACACAAATGTCAAGGAAATGTTCATGTTTTATGCAAAAATTCGCCAACTTACACAATTACTTCGCCGAAGAGAGAATGACTTGCTGTGCGGCTCCACTCGCCGCGAATTTCTATTCAGAAAAATACGAAATACATCAATTCGATGGTGCAGGCCGATGCGTATGCAAAGAAAAGTTGCACTTGTCTTGCATTTTCACTCTGAAATGGCTTAAATTGTTTCAGCGATTGTTTAATGTCGTTTTGTTTGCAGTCAGCACTGCAGTACGTACGAACACACGACCACGTCGTCCTGGATCCGGCGCATTCGCCCTCCGAACCGTCGGAGATTTTCTTATCAAGCGATATACAGATCGCCGGGTTTAAGCGACGCGCCTCTGACAGGTATGAGATATGAAATTTCCATTAGGATGCTGCACTCGTTCTCCTCTAGTTTTAGCGCCTGCAAGCCCGCGTTTAAGCGGCCACCGTCAATACTTTCAAACTATTTCTGCCTCCCGCCCCATCCCCCTTGTGCGTCCTTTCGGTCGTCTTCATTTCCCAAGGGATTTCCCATCACATTTGATCGGATCACGTCAAACGCAGTGAAAAACACACTTGCCGATTCGCAATATGTATTTGTATGACTTGCATGACACGCGCGAGAGCAAACGCCATCCGGCTCAGAATCAAATTAGGGCAGCGCAAGACGCGCGCGCGTCCACAGTTGGCAGGCAAGCGGATTCAATACCAAATGGCGTCACTTCGGATGGAAAGTTATAACGTCCAGGGAGTCCGGCGGGTGCGCATATGCGATTAAACGCGCAGATCCGTGACGTTGGCCGGCGGTGATTAAATATATTTTCGTGCGGCGCGCGCGGGTCGATCCACTATATTCAATAGTCTGCAAGCGACCGTTTTATTAAAATGAATAATGGTTTCTTTCTGGCCGGCGGTAGCGGCAACGGCAGCGGCGCCGTCGCCAAACCTCTTGGCGCCATCTGGCTGCAACAGCATGCTTTTTACTAAGTATACTTTATACACGTACACTTTGGGGGGCCGCGCATGCCACCGTCCCTCCGATGGATGCATGTGCCCCGCGTGCAGTCTGCAGGCGGTACACACACCATGTGCGCGCTTCCGCCGCCGCCGCCGCCGCGACTGCTGTTGCCAACACGCTCGTCGACTTGGCGGCCGTCACTTACACAGCACTTGCACTGTGGGGGCGGCTGCCCTCTCCAGCGCTGGCACCTCTCGCCGCCTACTCCCTCACTCTCAGCGCGCCGTTCCTGCCTTTTAATTACGACGCTGACGTGAACTTTTGAACATTTTCGTCCTAAAATGTTAATTTATGCTTGTTTATGTCATGTTAATCAATTCTTATAATGCGCTCGCGCGCGCACTGTAGTTGTGAGTGCGTTCTGCAGTTGGCAGCAGAAAAGCCGTGCTTTTCGAAAGAACGTAAATATTATTTCTGAAATTACATTTTCCTCAGGGTCGCTGCAAAGCCTCGACGAATTGCAAATCAACTCTTGCTTTTCTCTCCCTCCACGCTCCGCAAATTCTCTACTGACACTGATTGAATTTTTCCTTTGCGAGCTCTCCTCTTCTGTGTGACCGTCATAAATTAAAACTATTTTCTACAAATATAGCATTTGCGAAAACGGAGTGAATGGTCAAACGCATCCGCACGATGGAAATGAATATCCGCCAATCAAGAGACCGATGAATTCGCAAAATAATTCTTTTCTGCTATCGCATCAAAGTCTTCTTCTGCCCAACATAACAAGCGCAGTGCCCAATACGCACTTCTTTGACTATACGCAAGCAGGACATGCAGCGTACGCAGCGCAACATCGTCCTGAAGACATGGAAGCGTCGCGTACGGGAAGTCGAGGCGATGACGAATGGCGCAGTATACACGTGATGCTTAATTGCATCCTATCAATGGTCGAGAAAACAAAACGTGCACTTACGATTCTGCAGCAGCGCAACAACCAAGACGTAACCGGCGAATGGCTTCGCAAGCAGGACGTTGGCGTTGATCTCAAGAAAGCCGCGAACGAAATTATGGTACAAGCCATCCGGCAAACCGAAGACCGCGTCGCCGAAGTTAAGCGGAGAGCTGAAGATGCCGTCAACGACGTTAAACGGCAAGCAGTGCTCGAACTCCAAAAAGCTGTCGCCGCCGCTGAAACTAAAGCTAACGAATTAGTGGCGGTTGAGCGAGCCAAGATGGAAAAAATACTGTCAGGTTAGTGAAATTCGTTTTGTTTAAAAGTGTTTTGACTTGGAAATGTTTCAGACGCAAGAAAACACTCGGAGGAGGGCAGCAATCACGGCGTAGACGGCGAAAGTAGCCAGTCATCACCTAACAATACGCAGCCGGCGCCTTCACAGCAAAACGTATGTAAAAAATTACATCAAGTAATTGAACACACATTTGCAAGCGAGGAAAAAGCACTTACGATTTTCATTAACTCTGAATGAAATTAAATCATTTTCCCGACGCCGCTTTGCTTTGAATGCGTGCGCGTTTGACGTGAGTTGCATGTGACATGTCAGTACCGCGTAAATTCGCTGTTTTCGCGTTTCTCGTATTCTTAGATCATCCGAATCATGTAGCAATCCTGTTTAAACATTACCTTCAAATCAAGCAATGTAATATTAGTATCTTCTAACCATTTAACTTGCGCTCCTTAGTGCTGCTGGAATTGCGGCCGAAAGGCGCACGAAACCTGCTCCGGTTGCAGCCTTGCGCGTTATTGCGGTCCTTTCTGTCAGCACAAGGATTGGGAAAACCACCACCAAATATGCTCCAAGGAAAAGCTGAAGCCGTTGCGCTCGACGACGCCCAGTACGACCGCCAATGCTACCACCGCCGCACTCCCCGTCAACCAGCCGGACCCCGTCAAATTCAAGAAGTGACCCGCGCGAAGAAGCCGCAAATTCCGACGTTAATTCTTCGTCGCTTCTTCAACCTCCTGACAAACATCAAACGCATTCAAGCTGCATGTAAGTCACATACCCATATACCTTTCCTACTACTCCTGTCATTTCCCTCACCTGGAAAACGTAATTGCAAGTTTAAAACTGCAACAATTGCAAAAAATGTTGCCCTCAAACAAGACGCATTATTAAAATAGTTACTGTCTCTGATGTGAACTAATACCAAAGATATTACAAGACTTTTTCAGACTAATGTACTTATTCGCTAATTGAAATTACACCGTAATTATTGTTACGATCACGAATGACTCAATCAAGTCTCCCCCCCCCCGAATAAGAAAACGTAATAGGTGTTAAGTGTTTCTGTTTATGACTGTTTTCTCTCACGCATAATAACAACCCAATCGTAAATAAGTCTACATTATGCATGTATTAAATATGTGTGTGGATACGCCAAATAATTCAACAATTCCCTTCGTTTCTCTGCAATAATGTTATACATTCCAACAAATTGTATACTAATATATTATTATTATTAGCGCTAGGATATTGACGAAACTCTCTTATTGAAATAATAGGGAATTAGATAAATTTTTGGAAGGACAAAAAATAAAAAACCAATCCAACGCATAAAACTCACCATAATTGTCGAATGGTACAAGTCGTTTAGCCACTGGTCAATGTTATTTAATTAATGTTTTTATTGAATTTGTTATTTTGTCTTTAATATCTATGAAGGAAGTAATCATGTCTTGATATAATAAAATATATCAACTACTGTCTTTAAATAATATTGCCCTGACTAATTCTAAACCCACGCAAAACGCGCTCAAGATCCGAGCACGTCCTGCAATAAATTTTTAGACTTTTGGGGTTTATCGCATTCAGTTTTCCATTGTTCTTTGTTCGCTTTGTATAGACGCAAATTGATTTTATACGCAATTATCTTACCAAATTCACCATTCGCCCAAGCATTATCTTTATGGGCGAGTTCCTCCATGATATTTAACCGCATCCGCATGCTGGCAGCCGTCCAAAGCGCATCAAATGTTCGAGATCCGAACTTTTTCGATGCAAGATCTTGATAGAATCCCTAAATAAAACCCCCACAAGAATATTAACAACCATTGATTAACATCCAGAACATATCCCTTAAAAATGTATCGTTTCAACATACCTGCAGAACTTTAATCAAGCGTTCCCTGCTCTTCTCGCCAACGTATTGACTCTTGACGAACGAATCAGTGATATGACTTCCCATTGGATTAGATAATATACCAAATAATTGATACTTATCCATAGTGAGAATGCCATTTACTAATTTGATGGGTTTCTTAAATTCAAGCATGAGTTGAAGTAGAAGAGTACCGTTAATGTTGAGTTTCTCTTTCTCGTAATCAATTTCCCCTTTGGGCAGTGAATCAAATGGTTGGAATTTACAGAGACATTGAATAAAGAATTTCTCTTGTCTTTCCGCTGGTTCGAGGCAGTCAAATGCTTTCATTAAATCCTAAATTAATAAGTCAATTGCTGTACTACTATCTCTCGGTAAGATTATTATATATTTTACCTGTAAGAATAACCCTTGTTTGGCTTCTAAACGTTTGCATGTTTGTCCTAATGCTAAAATTACTCCCGAATGACCCGCATCCAGAATTGGTCTGAAGTTCTCATGCAGTTCATCAAACATTTGCTCAAACTAAACAAAAATATAAATAATTCAAAGTCAACTTCTAGTGAAAAACATTCTTACCAATTCATTGTCTGGTACATGATTGAACAGCCTCTGAACTGCGAAATTTGTATGCTTCCCAATTGATAATTTAAACAGAACATTTTTGAAACATTGCTCATAGATTTTTGTAAAACGTTTTGCTGGTGCAATTTGCAATACAGTTTCAAGTAACATTATACTTGGTTCTGATGAAAATATAGGAGGAGTATCTTGTCCATCTGTTTCACCATCAGTCCCTTTCTTGATAGCAAAACAACCATCAAGAAATTGTTTAATATAAGTGTTTAATAATTTAGATTTGACTTTGTGCAGAGATTTCAACATAGATTGCAGAAAACCTGATGTTAATGCCTCATAGGGCATATCATTCAATTGAGGCCAAGATAATAAACGTTGAGCATATTCTTCTATAATCTCTTTATGGTCATCAGATATTGGTAGTGGTTCTTGTTCAGGTTTGGCTTCACTCTTCTTTTCTTTGGCATATTGTTTTCTATCATCTTTCTTATCTATTCCACATATACTATGGAACACAGCCCTCATTGTGTGATTACCATATGTTTCCCACATATAGTCCTCCATGTTATTTAACATGAACTTACTCAGCTTCAGAACAAATGCAGAAAATGCCTCCTTTGATTCATTATCACCAGCAAGAGATCGCTTGACACATTCAGCCAGAAGAATTTCAAGAACATGACTAGCAAACCTATCCGCAATTAGTGGACGCAATTCTTCACTAAATGCTTCAATAAACTGCTTGATGACGTTATCACTTGCCAGTGGAAGAAGAGACTCAACCACTCTGCAACCAAATTGGTTGCATGAGCAAGTCACCTCTTGTGTTTGAATCTCTTCAAACACTCTACCAGCAAAAAGTACTAGAAATAGCGCAAACGAACAAAATTACAAAACGTTTGATAACGCAGACAACTTTAACATTTATTACCTTTCTCGTCCTCGTTGTCAAAGCCCTTGTTGAAAACTTCCATCATGCTGATCAAGTAATCATAGGTTTCCTGGCTCAACTTCGCACCTCTTCCATAATAACCACGCTTACCATACTTCTTGGCATTCGTCATAAACGTCTTCTTACGTTTTCTATTTTCACGTTTCACTTTTACTGCTTCTGACATTTTATTTTTCACTGATTAAGAATTTTTTAACAAGAATCAACAAGTTCGTGCCAGGCATAAAACACGTTAGTTGGTGAGGTTAGGAGTACTGACCAATAGCGCTGCAAAAGATAGCATAAAATCGCAGTCCTAGCATTAGGCAATCTACAATGCACCCATTGAAATGAGACTTGCCTATAGTCCAAAGTTTTAAAATTTATAATTGCTTAATTAATTCATTGTTAATAAAACTTTGATAAATACCGAGAAGTAGAATGCATATAAGTCGCAAAGTAATAAAAATACCAACAAGCCAAGGAATTTCTCCTCAAAAGGAAGTAGTAATTTATAGAGTATAATTCTGAAATATTAAAAGTTTAAGCGCTCCTAAATCCATAATTTATCGTATTTTCCGAAAGAATGTGGTATATCAACTAAGAATTTACAGGAAATTTCGCTTGATTGTGGTCTTACCCAAAAGATTTCGCTCCAAAGCGTGGGCATTCAAATAGTCGATAAGCCCAACGCGCCCATGATATGCGCGTGTTATCGACTGTCTGACATGGTTTTCATTCGCGTCCGCCGATTACGCATCGTGCGACTCGATGTCTTCCAAGAAATCTCAGCATGCCATCGGCAAGACTTGTACGTTGAATGGTGAATCCAGTGGGTGTGCAAGCTGACCTTGTCTGAAGCGTTCTGCTATTGTACTTATTATTCGCGCGGCCAGCGCCGACGACTAATTACCGAAAATCTATTAGTGATGGTCATTCGTCAACCACGTCCAGCCAGTGCAAATACCTGGGCCGGGGGTGGACACAGCCCATCTGCCGCAAGACGCCGCATGAAGAGAAGGTCAGTAACACACGCCAAGATGCGTATTACGAAAGCTCTCGCCTTCTTAGTCAACCGCATTGCGCTCAATATTACTTGAGTGATTCTAGCACAGAAAGAGACCCACATTAAGCACAATTAAACCATTTGAGCCGATTAAACTAAGTGAAATAATCCATTCAGAAGGTTGCGGTTGAACGCAATAATTACGCACGATACATTAATTATCATTTATCACACTTCGTATCCTAGTTTTGTTTGTGGTTTTCTTTATCCACGCTATCCGCTAAGAAATAGAAAACAAGTGTACATTTTTTCAAAAATACCAGCAAGAGATTGACGTTAATTATTCTATGATTTTCTTGCACTTGAAATTTCAAAAATTCAAATAACAAATACATCAAATTTCGCGCACGTGTTTCGAGTGATTGTTAAGCTATCAGACGCTTTGTTTTGTAAAATTTTATCAACGAAATCAAAAACAAAACGTCAGAAAAATATTGACTAACGAATGGATGATACCGTTTGGCAAATGCGGATATTAAATGTTCAATATTTATGCAAATAAGCAACATATTTATTTAACGCGAAGTTTATTTAAACGATTAATTATTGATCGCGTCTTGAGTTAGGTTAAGTTTTCTTTAAGCACTCAAAATGTATACAGCACAATTATAATCCGTCCTCCAGTGTTTGCGCAGGTGATTATTCATTTGTTTCTTAAAAACAGCACCTGAATAACTAATTTGGTTACTAAACAATTTCGCGTTGTTTTGTATTTGTTTGTGACTTGTTCGTATACCATGTGCGCTATTTGCATGCTGAAATAATTGGTTATGCTGTTCGTGAATTACACTCGAATTATAAAAAAATTGTTAGTGTTTGGAGGCATAAATATTGTTTAAAAACTCTTTGCGTCACTGGATATGATATTATAATACGTGGTGTAACGTAAGCACAGGTTGACAAGTTGAGTACTCGAAATTTCAGGTATTTTATTTTCATGAATATATCCGAAAGTATAAAAGATATTTAAATAATTCTTTCACCGGTGGAAAGATTATTAAATTTATAATACTAAGCTTGAATATAATTATGTTTCTTCGAAGGGTTTATAAGCTATGAAGGCGTAAAGTTGAAGCTCTTTTCAAGTCGTTAAAGCTGGATGCCTTGCAAGAAATCAAAATTTATTCCGTTAAGAGAGGTGTTTAAAAGTTGGTAATTTTATTAGTAATCCATGCACAATGTTTAAGGTCAGAATTAAAATTGATACCTTCACACTTTGTACGTGATGCTATTTTATTTAAAAAATTTATTTAAAACTTGAACATACTTGCAAATCATGAGCTAATTGATTGCTTGGTTACTGTTAAATATTTGAGTATGTACTTTTTGTCAAGACCCTGACAATATGTTCCAATGGCTGCTTAAATTTAAGTGTTTGCCTAATACTTAAAAATTATTCATCCTTGAGCAATGTCCCCCCAGTGAGCGAGCGCAAGATTAGGCAGTTTGTTCAATTAATTTATGATTGTGTGTGCTTTCGGCGTGAAATACTCATCAGTCCGTTTGTTGATGTAATTATTCCATTAATTATCTGTTTGCATAAGCGGCAGACTTTTGAGTTTATATAACAGTTACGTAAATTTGGAATTTTGCTTCTTTAACTCGTCAGAAACACGAATTTTAACTCAAACAAGCTTAAACAAACTTATCATTATGTTTAACCGTGACTTTTAACTGATACGACCATATTTTAAAGCGTTTAAAATCCATTTCTTAGATTGGCCATTTAATTTAATCCAATTATATTGGAAACTTTTTAGGTGACCTACATTGATAAAACCTACCAGGATATTCTAAATGTGAATCCAATTTCGCGAAAGTCATAACAAACATGAGCGAGAATAAGTTTCACGACTTAGAATTACCATAAAGTGTCTGCGACAAAGTCGACATTTACGAGTTTTGAGAGTAGTTCACATGTACGTACAATTTCTAGAAAATCAATCCATGCAAAAATGAGCAAAAAAAACCAGTTGGATACTGGAATGCGAATACGTAAAGCTTCATTAATTTAGCACGCATACTGTGATATTCAGCAAGTCATCTACATATGCGCCGGACATTAATTATTTATGAATGTGTTTAATTACGAGCACTTATACGTCCAAGAATTATGTACGGTATGTTATGCTTATTTAACGTCCATTCAAAATCGACTTGTCATTGATAAAATCATAATGATTTAAATAATTCTCGTATAAATTATAAAGTTATGCACTTGTGTGTCTTGTCTCGCAGACTAATTACTTCAATTTCGCATTTGCGCCAACAAAAGCTTTCATATTTCAGTGTAATAAGCAAAAACGTATGACTAATCAGTCTGGGTTTCTTGATCCATTAAGCTTTTTGCTACTTATCACACGAAATACCAGCAAAATAGTATCAAATGCAATAAAAAGGGCAAACGTAGTTTCGTTATCGACGGGGCGCGCATTTGACATGTAAGTTGAGGTATTTTGACATGTTAAAAGTTATCATCAAGTATTTCGTATGCATATTTAACTCGTTTCGTTCCGTGATAACATAATGAAATGCCCGATTCAGAATTTCAAGTCCGCAAAACTAATCGTTAAATTTCGGGAAACTTTAAAGTAATTTTAATTTAAGTAATTCAGATAATTGAGTTTATAATGGTTGACTTGTTGATTTTAAAAATTAGCCGACTTAATTAGGTAAGATAAAGGAATTATGCAGTTATTATGTAACATGAAATCAACATTTTGTTATAAATAATTCGATGTCTTTAAGTAAAGCTAAAAATAATTAAATTCAACTAGCAACCGAACACACAGTGGCATTGACTAAATCGATTTTGATAGTGTACTCAATTCCAATTGATTCTACATATTTCATGCCACTAATTCTGAGAACAATAACGTCCAAATTGCTTTCTGAATTTCCGTATTAGTCCAGACGATTTATTTATAGCTTCAAAATCTGAAGCGTCATGAAAGACATTGCGCAATAATTTCACAACAACGTCATCGTACAAATAGTACTGAAAGATAGAGGTGCTGCCTATTTAAGTAAGGCTGTGTGTATGTAGTACACGTGATGAGTAGTGAAACCGTGCACGACCAAGCCGAGCGCATACACAGTCAGTGGCGGCTAGGGCTACTACGCATGCGCATACAGACCATTTGAGTTTTCTAGTGTAAAATTACATCCAACTATGCCATGTGACGCGTGCGCGCTTTCAATGCATTGATTCGTAGCGATCGCCGTCATACACAATACGATTCGATCATAAATTCGATTCTGTAGTATCCTCGTCTCGCTCGAATCAATTAATCGACTCGTTAGCACCGTGTGTATACGCTGCGCGTAAAGCCGGCCGGTTCGAAACGTACAAAACGCGGCGCGCAACTCTACGCGCAGCATAGTACGACGAGGACGCTTGAGCGCATCGGACGTGGAGTTGGAAAAGCGCGCACGAACACGATAACGCCGCGAAAAGCGCAACTCAAAACTTTACACAATTGTTCAAATATTTCACTACGCTACGTACGTTTCGCAAAATATTTTTATTTTCCTCTTGCAAACTGCGATTGCATTTCAACTGCGGGACGAAAAGTTTACGTTCCGTTTACGTTAGCGTTAATAAGTTAAAAGTTTTGCTAGTGTAGTATATTCTGTGATTGTTTACTGGTTGTCAAGGATACCCCGTTTGGTTTTTATCCTGGTATTGTCCTGTTTGAAGGGTGAGTACATTGCGTTGGTTATTTTCTAGAATAGTTGAAAAGGTGATGGAATGTTTTGCGTTAAAACTTGCTCGAAAATAGTTTTGCTGAAAAACCTGAAAAGGAATGAGTTATTATTCAGCATAAAATACGTAAAAAATGTATGAATCATTATGATATTTCCGCGTGGTAATTTTGCGATAATTATTTATAAAATTATGTATTTTACTTTCACTTATTATGTGTGAAGAGAATGATAAAGAACTCTATGAAAACTCGATGGAATTTTATGGTGTTTAGGAAATTTTCCAAGGTTTTGAAGACATGTTACATCATTTTAAAATTCGTAGAAAAATAGCGAAAAATTTCAAGAATTTTATTATCATATTACTATTTTGTGTTACTTCTTCTAGAAGTGTTTTCATTTACTTTCTTGATAAGGCCCATAAACAAACATTGACATTTATTCGAACTACTTACAATTTGCGCACTATTTGCACACTCATTCCATATATGCATTTTAGCTATTAAAGCCACTCATTTTAATGTTTATAAGCACATTTGCGACACTAATGTACACTAAATAACTAACCATGCTTAATATTAATAATAATATACCCACTGCCAATTGTTGGCAATAATTGGCACTCACGAAAAGTATAAACAAATTAAACTAATTACCTCTAAAATGCCAATTTTTACATCTTAATTTCACCAAAATGCTTTCACGATACGGTGTTGATGTTTTTAAGTATCGCATTTATTGCAACACAACAAAATGAGGTCGTAAAAGCTGTTTTTTGTGCTTTTTTTCCTGAATTATGGAAATTCTCTACATTGTGACAACGTGCACGTAGTACATAAATGAAATGCATTAATTGAATGTTGTTTATCGAAAACTAGGAAACTAAAAAAAATATTGTGCTAGTTGTACAAAGATGGAAAGATATTATTTGTCCTCAATTTGTGTCATAATTATTTACAAACATGTTGAATCGAATAAATCTATAGAGTAAACATAAATATTTATTCAATTAAGTTATTAAATCGTGCAAATTTTCAATTTAATTTTATTTTAAATTAAGAAATAATATTGCTTCTCATACGACAGCTGATTGATTATTTACTGCTTTAAATATTGACGCATTAATTATCTTGTATTATTTATATACACACTCGCTGTAATTAAAATATTTTCGAACCAATTGAGTTTTTAAATTTTTTATTTCGATTCTGGACGTCCAAGCGAGAATTTAGCGAGGAGAGAATGTTTCAGAAAGTTCAGTCAACTTTGTACTTAAGTTGTCTTGTCGCAACTCGTAAGTCGCTTAAGGATAATGCTTAAGGTTAATTCGCCTGTCACGAAGTGAAATAATAAATTAATTGATCACTACTGCGAATTACAGAGAATCTGCGAATACAACAAGGCCGTTGGTTTTTCCTTGAATGCATATTTCAACTGCTTCCTTTTTACTTCTTCCTTTCACGATGTTTTTTGCTTTATTTATCGCCTTTAATGAATTATGAAAGGATAGTGATTCATTATTCACGCGAAAATACAAACGGTTTATTGTATTTATTTTATTACAATGGATGTTTCATCAATGGGAATAAATTACAAGTCAATTTATGATGATATTCGTCTAGTTTGAATTGTGAAAGTTTGAGTGCTTTGTATATGAATTTTATCGATTATGCGTAGACCTAGACTAATTTCGTTTTGAATATAATTTAATTATTCACTGTGCCATGTTGAATTGATGCTCAAGTTATTTTTAGCACGTACGCATTTGCATTACGTACACTTTTTATGCGTTTTACATATTTCAAGAGCACCAAGAAGATAGCAGTGAATAACACATTTTTAGTGATGAATGTAAATTTATGCCGGTAGTAGGAAGTTGAAGAAAACACCTGATTACAACTTGCCACTTTCAAACATAATAATATGTATCTACCAATGTTATTTAATTGTTTAATTATTTACTTATTTGCTTGACATGACTTAACATCCGTGTGCATTTTGATTGATATGGTATAAAACATGTACGAAGTAGGTGAATTATTTATTTAATTCATAACAAAATTATCTAGTGTTTGAGTAGTGCGTGTTAAATATGTTAGTTGTGCAAACAATTACGTAAAAAAGCAAAAACTTTCCACTAATAGTAAATAATATTAGGATGTTTGAATGGAAACTTACCAAAGATGAGATAAAGGCGACCCTTGCAAATTGGGTACTTAACAAAACCTTTCATCCCAGTCTCAAAGTAAAATATCATCAAGTGAAAAGCACAACCGAGTGGAATTATAATCAATAAATATATTTATCATTTATAGTGCACTTGGAAGATAATTATTAAATATTTATAGACATTCTTAGCTAATCAATCACTTAATTTGCATTTTGAATGAGGAGCTTAAGATTCTATTTTGCCATGCAAAGTGCGATAAATAAATTTTAATTAACGAATTGTAATTTCTCAATATATCAAATGCGAGGTGTGAGTTTTTACACCCACTTGTGAAATAACTATTGGCAATATTTGCACTTAATAATTGATGATTAATGTCGATTATTATTTAATTGTCATTATTATCACTAATCGGCGATTAATAGTTCAAGTAGGATTGATTTTTTACTTTGGCTGATTCCCATTTTTGAATTTTATCTATAAATAATATTTATAACAAGCCTTTACACATTTATGGAAGATATACATACCTCCGTACCTCGACATACGAGTTTAATTCGTTCCGAAACCTTGCACGTATTTCAAATCACTGATATCTCATAGCAAAAAATGAATAATAACAAATAAATCCATTAATATTAATTAATTAATGCCATTAATTCGTTTTAGCTCTGTGTAATCCATAGTATTATAATTCAAAATTATGCCAAAATGAAAACACTAATTACTTTACAATATTATTAATTATATTATTAATAAATTTATAGATAATGATATCTCAAGCATAACAAAATTTGGATTTTGAAAATTAGTGCGGTAGTTTTTGAGATATAGCGATTTGAAAAACAAAATAGTCGTTTTGGACGTGTGTGCGATTCCTCGTGTCTCAAAAGTTGCTCGCATCTCAAAGCAAAATATCGCTCGCTCTTCAATTCGTATCACGAAAAACTCGAATGTTAGGGCACTCGTAGCTTGAGGTAGCACTGTACAACATTTCGACTTATTTTAATTTGTTAATTAAATATTTATTTTCCATCACAGCTTGCATTCATTGCCTCAATTTGGAAGATGATTGCAATTATTAGGTAATCGCACGTAATTGCTTTTAATTGAAAGCACGGAAAGTTTTGGCAATGTCATTCGCAATACAAACATAATACACACACGCAATAACAAATTAATTAGCGTATGTATTCTATCTATCTATCAATTTATTAGAACTCGGACTCGCACATTACGTTGCATGGTATTTTAATATTTAATCAAATAAGCGAACGTCTATGATTAATTAGATGTGTAAACGTAGTATTTAGATATTGATTTACGCCTGTTTCATATGTTATTGCACATTTATTGATTGCAAATACCGGTTAATTCGCCTTGATTAACATTCGTTATTAGCTTTTACTAACGTCAATTGCAACGTTTGTTATTTGCCATATTATTAGGGCAGATTATAATTTAATTTTCAACATTTCACAACTTGTCAAATTTGATTATTGTTTATAACAGCTTGGGCGTGTAATAATATGGTATTATTGCAATTATTTGCGACGTAAATATTTTCAAGTATTTTTCCCAGAGTCATTTAAATTGATCAACTGATAATAATTATAGGACTTTCTACATGTTGCTTAATTCGACATCAAAAAAAAATCGCATAAGCTACTGCGCCACGTGGATTGTTATGTTATAATTCATGGTCAAAGGATGGTCGAGACATACAATTAAAAAGATATTAACTCCTAATTAAATAACGCGATGAGATAACCGAAAAAATTTCAAAAACATGTTTTCATTTCGGAAATTTTCTATTTATAAGATTTTGCTTCCTGAAATAATTTGTTATTTCGCGATGCAATCGCACAAGCGCAACAGTCTTGCGTGAGTGTGTATTTTATTTATACCCCATTTATTTATACAAATAGGATATGACACAAGATGACTTGAGTTGATGTAAACAAATAATTAAGTGTTCTTAAAATAGCGCAAGTCTAAGGCGCATGTTTTTTGAGGAGAAATGGAAAAACGTCTAAGATAACGTAAATTTATGGGATGGCATTGAATACTTGCTGTCTGCTGGATGTCTGAAATCCTGGAAATTTCCGATTTCAAAATATATCGAGTGTTGCTATAATTGCAATCAAAAAGTGAGTGTGAAATTCTCTTCTAATTCTTTCAATGCACTCAACAAATCAATCAAATTCTACTGTAGATTTATCAAATATCAATTAAATATTTAGAATATTCTGAATTAGGTATAATTCTACTGAATGTTTCAATAAATACAATATTTTCGGAAATTCTTTTCAGATTTTCTTCATATACTCCAAAAATCATTAAAATTTTGCAGTAAATTTATTATTAAATATTTAGAACATTCTGTATTAAGGACAAATTATACTAAATGTTTCAATAATTGCGATCAAACAACACTTGTAAAATGTAAAGAACTCTACTGATTTTCTTGATACGCCCAAGAAATTAATCAAATTCTGCAGTAGATTTATCGAATAATAATTAACGATTTAATTATTTAAAACACTCTGTTTGTGATACAAATTATGCTGAATGTTTTAATAATTGCACTCTAAAAATTATTAACATTTTGCTGTAGATTTATTATTAAATATTTAGCACATTCTGTATTAGATACAAATTATTCTGAATGTTTCAATAATTACAATCGAACATCACTTGTAGAATGTGAAAATCTCTTCTGAATCTCTTGATACACTCAAAAAATTAATCAAATTCTGCAGTAGATTAATACTTGATAATTAATTAAGGATATAATATTTCAAACATCCTGTATTAGGCCTTATTAATCAATATTATTAATTAAATTATAAACAACGCAATGTCTGCTGCAAGTATAAATAAAAATGATTTTCCTATTCGCAATTGCGCTATTTTCATATCCTGTGATAAGTTTATCACATGCTCTCGTTTATGATTACGGATCATTAAAGAATTGCGTTTATTATAACGAAAGCACAGCAAGACTCTGTTTTATTGCATGCGATTCTTTACTTTAATTGCGATTGCATCAATATCAACAAGGAATACTTGCAATAATCTTATCACACGTGCGCGACGTATTTCGAACTTTTAGCATTCATTCAAAATGCTCTACTTTCTTTAAATGTTTAAAATGCTTAATCTATTCTTCCAAGTAAAATATTTACTTAACATTCTATTCTATTTCATTTTATTGCATATTTCAAATCAACAAAGCGTAACAAATTACGATCAAGACTTACGTTCGAGTACACAATAAATCAATAATAATCATGAGCGAACGCAATCAACTAAAGTAAAAAAGTAATTATTGGTTAATGTTTCATAACTTCATTGACACGTTATTTAGTTGAATCCATTAACGACATGAAACAAAAACAGGAAAAAAATTAAAATGTAAAAGTACAGTAAAAAACTATGAAATTATTTTAATTAATTGAGGAATTTAAATAATCACAAAAAAAAATATTTAATATCCATTACTCGTTTGACATTCATGAAGGTTAACATGGTGCTTAGTTACATAATATTGCGCTCAACTCAACTCGATTCTATCATTCTAAAAGCATCGCATAATCGTGAGAAATAATTTACGAATTAATGACTCGCTGCCAATAACATTTAAGTACATTCATCATACTTACTATGTAATTATTTCCTCATGAATTATTTGCACACCAAATCGAAGCGAAGCATTACAACTATCGACTTGAAACTTGCAACTCAATTACACGTAATCATCCGTTAATATTCGAACCATCTTAGACACATCAATCATTCGAAAATCGACCGTAAATAATGAGTAACGTAATTATTTTCACTATTGCACGCAAACGTCGTTAAATTGATTAATTTTTAATGCTATTATCGTTGCATTTGTTTATTCCCATGTTGTCGATTTCATAAATTCACAAGGGAAAATAAAGTTATTCGAGGGAAAATAAAAGTGAAAGGGTTATTAATTATTGGCCATGAAAAAGTGAATAACTAAACAAACATTATCGCAAAATAAAACATGCGTGTGATAATTATCAGTATTATCACTATCACATTTTACTCCGTCATTATGATACTTATCAATTGTTTAAACATTACGATCAGTTTATATCTTAAGTGACTTGCACTTTTCTTGATTAACTTCTAGTATTTTCTATTATTTTACTGATAATTAAACGGACAGCAAAGAATTTTATCTTTCTAAACTAGCGAGAATATGATCATTGTTAGTTTAACATTGTCCGGAAGCCTTGAACTTGACTTTGAATTTTATGTAACTAACACCAATCATCAGGGTTACCATAGTAACCATGGTCGGTTGAACAAATGACAACACTTAATAAAAAATAACTGTCGAGACCGAGAGAGAAAAAGAATATGGGGGAGCAGATGTTAAATAATTCAACAATTCAATCAAATATTAAATTTCATTTTTCAATAGCAACGCTTCATAAATAATTCCATTTCATAATTATGCATGCATAGTTGGAATGATTCCAACTTAAACATTTACGACGCTTTATGTTCCGCTATAATTTAAAAGAAGATTTGAATAAAGTACTTGGCAATTGCGCGTTGCGAGTGATTTGAAAACTATGTAGAATGTAGAGTACGTGAACGAAACACAAGTAGCTGAATTCGACATGTACGCTAATTCGAGATCTAATTCAAAGCGAATCGTTATATTTTCAGACTGTGACTGCATCTGTGATTGGCTTCCTTGGCAGGCGTCGCGACGCACTTGTACCGCATCTCTGATTAGAGAGTGAGGCACGCAGAATGAAGTGCAGCAGCACGAACGACGTCATTCACAAGGATACTGTGATCATAGGTAATTAGATATCAATTACTGTTCGATGCTCGAGAACAACGCGTTTGATCACGGTAGTAATGATGATATATTTTTAGGTAATGGCCCAAGCGGTATTGCCTTATCCTATATGCTTAGTGGGAACATCCCCTACGTCACGTCCACATCACATCCGGACGAATTCCTTTCGATTCGATTAGAGCCGATGCTCAATCGGAGTTTGATTGATTGCAATTTGGAATTACTCTCGAATGGCTTGGAGGGTCGAACAACCAACCCCGTTTCGCTCCTTCTGGATAGTTTGGTGCATCCCTGCGCAGATATCGGGCTCGAGATGGACTCGTTGGTTCAATGGCGACAGGATGGTCAAAAGGTGTGTATTGTTATGCAAAATTTATGATTTTTAATTCCAAGGACGCTAGACTATTATTATTATTGTCCATTGTTTATGTCTATTACGTAAATAATTGATAACAATACTACGTAAGTGTTATAGTGCTTACTTGCTAAAATGTACAAATTTCAAAATATCAATATCAACTTGGAATTAATCTACAAACAGACACACAGTCGCCCTCTAGTGCTGTTAAGTAAGACATAGTTTAAATTTAAATTGCTTTCAGATTGATCACATCGTATTGGGCAAAGGTCCACCTGGCGGCTCATGGCATGCTATGGACCCGGAAATCCTCACACTTTCGTTGGGATCCTGGATGTCCTTGCCTGGAATGAAATACGAATCACGTAACAGTTCCGAAAAGCGCGCAACGGCGAAAAGTGTTGCTGACTATTACGTGCGTTACGTTAACGAAATGGGACTGTCGGAGAACTTCTACAATAATGTGATTGTTACGAAAATCGAACCGATAAACAGCCCCAATGAGCGCACGGAATGCAAGAGCAAATGGGTGGAGAAGGTGAATACGGACGTTTGCGCCAAGGTGCGTTTATGTTCGCGACCCGAACGCAAAGATTTTGTACGATGCAAATCGCATTTTCTGTCGAGTGCGTTCACCTATCTGCAGGAGCGTTGTGCGAAGCGCAAGGAGCTGATGTCGTTGGACGACTTGAGTGATAACAATAAGTACAAAGCGGCGCGCAAGCGAAGAGATAACAAGGAGCGCGCTTACGAGCTGATGTCTTGTGATAATTGCAAGCGCAACAATGAGATACCACCGGTGCCTACATGTAGAATAAGATACTGTTGCGCTTCGCCCAGGTGGAGCATCGAAGCGATCGATCTGCAAACGAAGGAGTACATTCGATTCACGTGCAATCATCTCGTGTTGGCGAACGGATCCAGCGATCTGCCCAACAAGCTGAACATTTCAAAGTATAAGACTGAACCCGACCCGTACTGGCTGCTACACGATCTTCGAAGTTTGGAGATTGAGTTGGACTTGCATCTGCAAAGCGAACCACAACCAGATCCAGTGCTCATCGTGGGTGCTGGATTGAGTGCGGCGGATGCTATCATTGCAACCAAAGCGAGAAATGTCCCTGTCGTGCACTTATTCCGAAATAAAACGGATCTCACAAGGCAGCTGCCTGAAAATATGTATCCAGAATATCATAAGGTAAAGAAACTACTCCAAACTTTGTTATAATTCTTTAAAACATTTAGTTCCAAGTCATATCTTAAGATAATCTACCGAAAACCCAAGTAAAATTGGGTGATGCAAACCTGATCAGAATATTTTGTGACATCCAAATGCGGATGATAGGGTTCATCGTGTTAAAAGAATCCTATCAAAACCGAGCTGAAAATAATTGTTTATCACCCTTCAAATATTTACTCAAGCATTAATTGTTATTATGAGATAATAATTTGAGTATCATCCAATAACTATAATTCTTTGGGATTCGCCGCATTATGTATGATTAATTCTTATCATATTGATAAAAACAATATTTTTAGGTACATCAAATGATGAAGGATGGTACGAATTATCCAATGTACACTGCACTTGCGGAATACACATTAACCAGCCTGGACGAATATTCCCATACGGCGACAATAACTTCAAAGGAAGGAAAATCCTTTGACATCAAGATATCGTATGCTGTGGTCCTGATCGGATCGCGTCCAGACCTCAGTTTCCTGCCGGGCAACTATAATCTTGCCGTTAAGAAGCAAATGCCCATCGATGGTAAGAAGAACACGGTGCACATTGACAAATTCAGCCATCAAGTGTACGGCCACGAAGATTTGTATGCAATCGGTCCATTGGCGGGTGATAACTTTGTACGATTCCTACCTGGCGGTGCGCTCGCAGTCCTGCGGGATATTTACAGGAAGAAACAGGCGCTGAACGACTGAAGCAACGCGACATTTTATAGTTCAATTACTTAAGAAATTCATTTTGCAGCACGCAAGTTTTTATTCACTCTTCAGGGTACTAATATTAAACGCATACATTTTAGTAAACGAATCAACGTAGCTTTTATAATTTTGATTAAGGAATAATTTTAAGTAATTTTTCTTGTTGTTCTGCAAATACTTAAGTAAGCAAACATGTGATCATTTCTTATAAGATTGTGCTAGTCATCCACTGAGTTTATGATAATTTTAATTTTTCTACATGTTTTTTACTCATTTTGGCAATTGAATTAATGAACGCATTCTTAGAAGATGTGTTGTATTTACTACTTAATTAATTAATTAATAATTGGATGTATCGGTTAATTAGTTATAGAAACTTGATGACAGCACGCTAATAAGATAACTAAAACGCTTTTATCTTCATCGTAATGAGTTAATTAACACTTAAACCTATTCGATTGTTGTTAATCTATTGTTATTGCAAATCAATTTCCTACACTGCTGTTTAAGACACGCATTGATTCGATAGATAATTGTGAATTGCGTTTACATGTTTTGTAATGCTGTGTATTTTGAGAAAGAGAGAAACAAAAATTGTGAAATTCAGTTTATTAAGAGATTTAGAAGAATTCAAATGTTTAAATAATAGCAGTATGTGTATTTGTGAATATGTATTTATAGAGAGTAAGTTGATATATATATTATACAAACGTAGCTGAAGAATTTGATAAGAATTGAAGATGATGATAAGGGACTTTAACGAATTGAAGATGAGGATGATGGATGATCGAAATGTAGAGTTTGTAGTATATTTTTTGGTATACATTTTACATTAAATAAATGAGAGAAATACTTTTTAAATTCTTGAAATCTGCGTTTGTTTATGCATCGTTCAGGTTTTGTAAGATTGCAATCAACTTTTTGCCAAGACGTGTGTACTGAATATCAAAAAGCACTCCGTGTTGTTTACAAAGAAACCAAACTAAGGCGAAAGAAAGTTTCGCAAAGTTGTCATTGCCCAAAGATGGGACTCGTTTCATGCGCACCACGCACAAAAAAGGCATTGGATGAGAGAGTTGAACAGCCGAATTATGACCATATAGCAAAAAGGCGCAAAATTCAGGTTTCGGAATTTCTCTTACGTGTCATTGCAATAATTTACTTCATGTAAAAAGTAGGCAAAATAAACCTAAACAAACTTTAAGCTTATTGCCTTGAAGACGATGAAGAGAGGCAAGGAAGCATGAAACAATTTGTTGCTTGATTGTTTCAAATCGAAACCGCAATGAACGCATAAACTTTTACAACATGATCGTCCGATTCCGGCCGTGATGGCCTTAGCACAAGAAAGACAATCAATCGACACAGATATGCACATTATGCATTTGTTTAATGCGTTCGCTATGCATTGATAGTCTTCTTACATTTTTTTTTCATTATGCATTAAGACAGCCAAGCCTGCGCAGAGTTGCATGCACGGCAGGCGTAACTAATAACAAATAATAAGCACTTACGCGACAGATTGCAGCTTCTTCTCTTCTGTGCTTACCTCAATTATGCGATCGTAAAATTCGGTCCACTGATTTGTTTTACATTCACATTCCAGTTGTTCAGTTTTCATTTTATTCGTTTTCCTAAAAAAATGCACGAAGAGATTAAACAATATCAAACGGGCAGGTGTAAAACTCTTTCTTGGAAACGAAGCGAATGCTTTTCCTAAACAAACTGCCACGCTTGAGTGATCATCACGAATGCGACATTCATTCGATGTTTGACTACAATTGCACAATGCAATATTTGCAAACTTTTGCATATGAAATTTGAAATAATCGATCGATACATGTATGTAGTGCATGCTTTGATATGTTTGTTGATCAGCGAGTTGTTATCGACGAGAAGTTTTCTAGCTTTTAGGTTGCGTCGGGAGCATTGCAACGACGTGATGTCATTAAAACGTTTTACTCAGAGTCGTAAAATGCGCTCAATGAGCTTCCTCTACATACCTGTAATACTTTTATAGATTTTCCTGTTTGCTTAATGCATTTATGAGCAAATGACTTACTTGGAAGTTGACTTAACAGCAGTGGGTAAAGAATACAGCTATTTGTCTATTAATTTTCTAATCAGCAAGAAAGGTTTTTGTATTTTATTTACAGTAATGAGAATTTTCTTCACGAAGAAAGAGACATTTCTATACATTATTTTGTTGTACTAAAGGGCATTTTTCTAATCGACCAAGATTTTTGTTTTGAATTCATGACAATGAATCAGTTGGTATAACAAATAGTACCTACAAAATAATTATAAATTGTGCCTAATTCGAGGAATCCCATACTTTAATCGTTAATGTTATTTATAGCCATAAGTACTCTCCTCGCGAATGGAGAGTACTCAATTCTATAAATTGTCATATTATATTAAAGGGCGCTTTGCTAATGAGAGAGTTTAAAAAGAAATTTTGTTTTATATTTATTGTAATGAGTCATTTGGCTATTTGGTGTACCTACGAAATATTTATAAATTGCAACTAATTCGAGGTATCCCAGAAATTTACAATGAGTGCTTATGTAAAATTTTAAAATTTAAAAGATGATTAACAATCTTTGTCTATTATTTATAACAATGAGTACTCTCTTCACGAATAGAGTACTCATTTCTATAAATTATTATATTACACTAAAGGGCACTTTTCTAATGAGAGAGTTTAAACGGAGTCATTTAGCTATTTAGTGTACTTTCAAATTAATTCATTGTATCTAATTCAAGGTATCCCAGAAATTTACAATTAATGGTTAAGTAAAAATTTAAATTTTAAAGGATGATTAACAATCTTTGTTTTTTATTTATAACAATGATCTATAAATTATTATAATATACTAAAGGGCACTTTTCTAATGAGAGAGTTTAAACGGAGTTTTGTTTTATATTTATAGTAATGAGTCATTTTTCTATTCAATGCACTTACAAAATAATTATAAATCGTATTTAATTCAAGGTATCCCAGCAATTTACAATTAATGGCTAAGAAAATATTTAAAATTTAAAGGATTTATAGAAATGAGTACTCTATCTTCGCAAAAAGTGTACTCATTACTATAAATAATAGACAAAGATTGTTTTAATCAACCTTTAAATTTTAAATAACCATTAAATTATTATATTGTACCAAAGGGCTTTTTACTAATTGTTAAAGAGTATTTTTGTTTTATATTTATAGCAATAAGTACTCTCTTCACAAAGAGAGACTACTCACTACTATAAATTATTTTATTGTACCAAAGGGCGTTGATTACATCAAGTTATTTCATCGAATATTTCAACCTCAACTGGATATGCGAACTAAAGCTGGCGGGCAACCAGTCGCCATTTATGGTGATCGAAAAAGTGCTTTTTACAATTTCGATTCGAATGTGGGTTGATCAACGGAGCCAGCAAAAACAAACATATGGTCGTGTTGATTCATACCCATATGGTCTACCTGCTTATATCACGTTCAATTTGCATAAACAGGGCCATTGTTATTTCAATAATGTGATATAACAAGAAATACCCTTCTAATTACCTCTTTCTACTTAAACCTTAAACTTGATTTGCGTGCAACATTATTTTGTTGAAAAAATCCAGTTAGTGCTCATCGAGTGCGTTACTCCACATTAATTCGCGCGCGCATAAAATTGAAATTCAGCGCGAATAATTAATTAATAAATAAAAGCATCATTTACAGTTTTCGAAACACATCGTACGCCGCGGCGCGCATTCATTCAATTCATTCACTTATTTATGCATGAGCACCTCAATGAGCAACCGCTGTTTCATTGATTTCTTCTTCTCTGCTAAAATAATTCACGCGCGCAAGAATTTCGAATATTACGCTCTTCGTGTTGCGTCGTCGAACTTGAACTTCTCCCGAGTGAATGGAGCGTGAAAAATATTTGTTGGTACTTATATAAAAATAGTTTTCTCACCAGCAACAGCCGCAACATGGTATCCAAGGGATTGCTCGATTCCTGCGCGCATCGAATCGCATGCTGCTGTGATTACACCATCATCATCATCATCAACAATGTAATAGCAAATGGCGAAGAAGCGAGGCAAAAAGGCGGTGAAGGATGTCAAGCATACCATATACGCGCAGTTTGCTGGTTTGCGCGTCTGTTCGATCATACTTGCTTTGGCTGCTGCTGTATCGAGCAAAACAGCTAGCGAGCAAAGCAAGTAAAGTTACTAAGTACATCATACACCGCATTGTGCATTCTTACATGCATATCGGTACTCTGTACTCTTCAGGAGGCATCGACGTTGTTCGATGTTCGAGGTCTTTAAACTCTATTAGCACATATTCACTCGGTTCGTGTGCTGTGCGCTCACTTGAGGCGCGTCCTGTGTACGCTACAATTTTTAATTAAAGCGCTTCACGCAACATTTCAATGCACTTTGCTGCCTTGCTGCGCATTACAATCTTACAACAGAACAGCCGCATTCAAAAAAAAAATCAAACAACAGGCGTTTGAATATTTCATTTTATAACTTGCGAATTTCAATCGTTCAATTGTTCAAAGCTCAATGAATAAATTACCTCGCATGTCTATAAATAACCAAACGTTTTACTATGTTAACGCACGCGAAACTCTCGGTGAAAAAAAGTAACTGGAACTATTCGCAGTACTCGGGTGTAATTAAGCACAGGTGAATTACCCATGGCATTTAATTTTTTATTTATTTGGGTGTAATCGGTAAAAGAAGAGATAAACAACAACAACGTCGTGAGTGTGCATTCATTTAATCAAACGCTAAATGCAGTAAATGATGAAAATGAATTGAAATAACAGCAAAATAAGCAGTGTGCACGCAACATCCTTATTAAACAGCATGTCACCAAACGCCAAATGCAAACTGCTTGCTAAATATAGTAAGTTATACTCGACGAGTACCATAAGCAAGTCGTAGTTTCATTTAGTCATAGAATTTGTTTACCCAATAATTTGCAAAGTGTGAATGATGCTGTGAAATAAATCATTAAGATTGTAAAATTGTTCATAAAACCAGCAAGTTATTTGTTTCCTTGGTTCCAATTTGTTTAATTCGTCGAGTCGTTTGCTTCACCTACTCGAATGATGAATGTTTATGGCCAAAGAACAAATTCAATTGAATTCAAGCAAGTTTCTTGCTTTGCGTAGGCGCTAATGTCATATATTTTACTTTACAATTCGCTGGCTGTCATCAATCTATCAACATTAATAATAATGTTACGCTGATTGCCATTGAGTAATAGGTGTATTGAATAATTTATCGAGAGCAATATTCAATATTCCTTTATTCCCGAGATGATAAGAGTTTTATCAGGATAAATAATCGTTCGATTGCAACGAATATCATGATTTAAGCCGGTTTAATAATTGATTATTAATACAGAACATGACACAGTTTATGAGGAATTATTGAATATCAATGATAGTGAATAAATTCATAAGTGAGGGAATACGATAAATGTCACTGAGAATGTTTTTTCGTTCGGTTCATAAACAGGCAAATACGTATGTCTAAATTTAGAAATTATGTAATGCAAAACATGGTATAAATTCTAACAGTTTTTACTTTTCCACTCTGCTATTTTGCATATAAGAATTGTCTTTATCTTGCACAATTGCTGAATGGTAATTAGTTTGTTTCCTTATGAAATTCTACATTTTTTGGTGAGCGTTTGAAATGATAATAAGGTTAATGTTATTATTGATCTGTGAGTGAGTCATAATTCTAACAGGTTTTCTGTATTAATATTATTTACTTCAAGCCTTACATGACCGAATTCAAAGCGAATAGAATGATGTCATTTAAGGAGTATCCTTAAAATAATTCAAGTTAATTACTTACGCAATTTCCTAATTAAATTCGTACAAGTTTTCATAGACAAAAACATCGTTGTGCAATAGATATATAAACATAATAGTAATCTTATCAATATTGCAGTAACATGTTGAAGTATAAAAGTAAATTTCCCTGTGCGAATCATCATTATCATCTAATTAGCAATAGGTAAAACTGTAGATGATTATCAATTCAATTGAATTCGATTGAATAGAACAGGTTGAAACAATCGATATTGTCAAGGTTTGTGCGTGCTCGTTATATGCAAATGTATGTAGGCTGAGCAGTTTGAATTTCCCTATAAATTTTGCCTTCTGCAGCCTACGCGCTCGCAAAGAGAGCGCGCACAAACGAATCAAAAGTATTTCAAGCCGCTGAGGATTACGTGAAAGTTGGTTCACACTCGTACTTCGTTTCCCATCTGACTTGTGCCAGAACAAACACACACACACATGCACACAAACAGTCGCACAGTGGTCGTTTATCATTTTCTTCCTCTGTTGCGTCTTCGTCTTCTTCGGTATTCGTTGTCTGTGGCTTTGCAGCTTCCTAGAGATGCTAGAAACTCGAACAATTCGCCCATGTCTAGCATTCAATACGTACATCTGTATCTCTCATCTCTCCATCTCGCATTCCTACAAGTGAGCTAAATGAATAACTCGCATGTTCCCCACTTTTACACGTCGCGACGACTGCGTTCACCATCTTGGGAGACACTCCAGCTGCTGTGCATTTTCCTCGTTTTCCCTCCTTACGCGATCGATTCCCGGCTTGAAACATTCATGACTTGGATGTGCACATGTAAAATTTTAATTTTACACTGAAATATAGATTTTCACTTGAAACCTATCATAGGTTTAAAAACAATTGCAAAATGCGTTGAATTATTTAGCAAATTGATTTATTGATCTAAATTTATGCGAGGACAATGAACGATGCAATGATTGAATGCGACAAATAGCGAGATGAAATGTCAATGCGGTTATTATAGAACAGCAGAAGCGTTAAATTGCATTCTGAGACCTCTTTGCTCTTGACCAAATAGAATTGCAATTTCCTTCAGTGTCATTGCTCGCTCATCACTATAAATAACTACAAATCAAATTGTTACAAAGTCAACCGACCCGAACAAATTTTCTAATTATCTTCTCCGGTATTACAACTCATCCGCAATCAATTTCAAGCGCCAGAAAGAAATGCGAAACCTACATTGTCGCAATGAAATATAAATGGTGAATCAATAGCATTATTCGCATGTTAAATATTAAGTAACTACTTAAGTGGAATCATAATTTAATTCAATTGCAGCTGTCTTCAGATCAGTTTAAATCTGTTTGATTTGATTTATTTCAATGTTGATCCGATTACCAAATCATCTCGGGTTAATTTCTGAGGTTAATTCAGTTTGCGCGTTTAGTTTTCATGCATTGCATGCAAGTTTATGAGTTCATTACTCACTTGCGCCGTATACACACACAGCAATTGTTTTACTTCATTCGTTCGAATGTGTGTAAAAACAGCTGAATCATTGCACCCGATCGTTTATGTGCTAGCACATAGTGGCACGAGTCACAAGGAGACCACCCCGTGCATGTAACATTCATGCGACTCGTTTTGTTGTGTCGGGGGCGGCGGAACACACCCGATGACTCACTATCTAATTGGTGCGTCGCGTTCCATTTTACCCTTGCTATCGGATAATGACTTTCGTGTTGAGGGTCGCAACAATATGAGTAATCAACCGAAATTGTTTAAACATTTTAGTCGATGTCAACGTGTCACTTTAGATTGAAATAATTGATTGAGTTATGGATTAATTAAAGTATTAATTCTATAAGGAAAGTCGTCCACTCCTCGTGCCAGAAAGTTGAAAAGTTTTAAATTAATTAACAAAAGCTTTGCGCGGTTGCTAAGAGACACGCATAAATGGAGCAAAACACGTTCTTAACCTTCAGCCAACACGCTGAAAACCATAGTTGGCTAAAGTGTACGCGTACGAAATGGAAAAGCATGGAAATGCGTAGGATTTGTTGTTGACTGCTCTGCACACATTCAAATCAGTCGTATGATTTCGTATATCAAGTGAAACTTCATCCTACGTATTCCTTATAAAAATTAACCTCACTATTTGCGTTATCTCGTGATTGCGATTGAAGATGACAACAGAATCCGGAAATTACGCATGAACCAATTTCCAATTCTACGCAGAGTGTATATGAAAGTTTGTGGTTGAGGAAAAGCAATTTTGTTATAAATAGCTGCGACGAATTTAAATGCATACATTCTACGAATTCATTGGGTGAACGTCTGATGCACTAAATATTTTCAAATGCATACCAGACTTCGTTCTCTTAAGTCAAATTTAAGAAGCTCTCAGCAGTTTAGCACTTAAACTTTTGCAGCTGATAATCATTCAGCATTCAGCGCTTTGAAGAATTGGAAAAAAGCAACAAATCATAAAAAGATTTGCCTGTTATGAATGATCTCATCTCCCTTCATGTGCGCTTCCTTTTAAATCTTTCATACATGCGATTTATACTTCCGAAAATCGCAAATAAACTGATTTTTATTCACTCTATAATAATTGTCGCTAGAGATTATGCAAAACGTAAAGCATGTTATTGAATAAGCGCGCTGATTAGTGTTTTAATTTGCACAATTTAACGACCATAAATGGCAATGTATTACCGCGATGCATTGCTGCTGTTGTGCTGACCCAATTCGAACAATTAATCCGTAATTGCTCGAATCAATCAACAACTTTCATGCGCGCTCTGAACGTCTCGTACTTCTTCTTACGTCATTTCTTCTTCTCGCAATTAGCATATATGCGCTCGTTGCTTAACGTAGGCGCAATCTGCGGTGAAATTAGTCACACGACTTAAATCAAGTATTGCTAAAAATAGACATATTTGTATTGTTATTGTATTCAATGCAAAAAAGGTGTTTGAATAGAAATTCAGATTAGAATCCGGTAGATACGCGTCCGTTATCTCTGGCAAATACTCAACTGTTATTGATAATGCTGCTGAACGATCATAATAAACACACTCAGCATGAAGATAAGTCATTCGCGTTCTTTAGGACTTAAGTCAATGGGATTTATTTGAAATTTGGCGGCCGACAAAGTGTGCGTCGCAGTCGATGCGGGCGCACCCGACGGAAACCGGCATAACCGCGTCCTGGGTGGGTTCGCGACACCAGCATTGAACCATAATTAAAATTGGTCCTTGATTCTATGCAATATCGTCGTACGTGAAGAGTGTTGGTGTTTGTAATTTGTGAATTAGCCTTCCTTGGCTTGCTGCGCTCCGACGGGCACGCCAACAACGTTTTGTCCAAAAGTTGTGCGATGACGCCCGATCCATGCGCGCCGCCCCGGGTGGGGGCTGGTATAAATATGACTCGGCTGCTAGCGACACCGTATTTCACGTCGTACCTTGCTGGGTAAGAGGTTCCGTGTTCTATAAATTGTGTTGTACAGTCAATAAATCCACATCCAACATGAGGGAAATTGTTCACATCCAAGCCGGCCAATGCGGTAACCAAATTGGAGCCAAAGTAAGTACTGCATTTTACATCTTTTCCGTATCGTCGTCATAAGATCAATTCGGTTTTTAATTCCGGTCGCGCCTCGATGCCGGCACCGGGCCGCCATCTTGTTCAATTCCATTGCTCATCGATTCATTTGCGCAGGGTTATGATTCATTCGGTTATCCTATTACAAATTAAAGTCCTACAACGAACAAATATTGATTACTCGATTTTTAAATTCGGCTTGATCTTATCTTAGATTTCGCAATACGGTTGCAATGGCATAGGTAGATAACACAAGCCGGCTTTACCGGTAATTCAGATAGCGCTGAGATAATCGATTGGAATGAAAAGGTGCGCGCGCGTGTATGAGTAACTGATGCACGTAGATATGTACTATCTACTAGGGGAACATTGGATTCTAATGCGATTGTACGGTATGCAACGTGCGATTGATATCATACATAGAACGACCGTTAAAAACGGTTAGAACGGCCGTTACAGAGCCGGTTGCGTACATGCGGCTGTTGGTACAGCACGTCCCAAAAAATCCATAACGAGGCGCGACATGAACTGCGCCCGACCGCACCCTGCAGATGTTCCAATTCAGAGGGGCGCTGCTTCTAGTAACGCATCAATTCATACATGATCTGATTATTCACATGGAATAGACCGAAATAAATGAATTAACTCAACAAGAAATAGGAGACAGTGCGAAAATATTCAAAATTTCGAAAGAAAAGTATTGCTATGCATCCGCTGATTAGTCTTTTGTCGAGTCGAATCAGAACTTTGATTCACGCGTTGCTCCTCAACCATGACCATTTGGTATGATTGGGTTCGTTAAACTTGCCAGTTGCTGGATGCGAGCGCATCACTCCTTCCACTTATGCGCACCGACCGGCAAATATTCAACGTTCCCAGCGTGAATAATGCAAAGTTGCCTTTCTAATGCAACGCCAACGTGAACGAATCTAATGATGAAAAAATAGAGGACGTGTGAATAAATATGGCAATGCTCGTCGTGTTGTTGCGCACTGGAATTAAAATGAAGGCCCATACCATAAATAATTTGTTGTTGTTAAGGCGGGCGCGCGTATAAAACGATTAAACTTTATGCATATGCAAATTTCATTGCTTTTATGATTCTGATTCACCGTTTACTACTTTTTTATGTGATCGTGACGGTAGTAAATGTTTATTAATCTCTCGCGTTGCATCACTCATAGAGGGAAAAGTTCTAATTATTTTGGGGTTTTCATTATTATAGTTCTGGGAAATCATCTCTGATGAACATGGTATCGACCCAACTGGCGCATATCATGGCGACTCTGACTTGCAATTGGAGCGCATCAACGTATATTATAATGAAGCATCCGGCGGCAAATATGTGCCCCGTGCCATCCTCGTGGATCTGGAACCGGGTACCATGGACTCTGTCCGTTCAGGCCCCTTCGGTCAGATCTTCAGGCCAGACAACTTTGTCTTCGGCCAATCTGGCGCTGGTAACAACTGGGCCAAGGGTCATTACACAGAGGGTGCCGAATTAGTCGATTCGGTCCTTGATGTGGTCCGCAAGGAAGCCGAGTCCTGCGATTGCCTGCAGGGCTTCCAACTGACACACTCTTTGGGAGGTGGTACCGGTTCCGGTATGGGCACCCTTCTCATCTCGAAGATCCGCGAAGAGTACCCCGATAGGATTATGAACACATACTCAGTCGTACCATCGCCCAAGGTATCCGACACGGTCGTCGAACCGTACAACGCCACCCTCTCAGTTCACCAGCTCGTTGAGAACACGGACGAGACATACTGCATTGACAACGAGGCTCTCTATGACATCTGCTTCAGGACGCTGAAACTCACCACACCCACCTATGGCGATCTCAATCATCTTGTATCGTTGACCATGTCCGGCGTAACCACCTGCCTGCGCTTCCCTGGTCAGCTCAATGCTGACTTGCGTAAGCTCGCCGTCAACATGGTGCCATTCCCGCGTCTCCACTTCTTCATGCCCGGCTTCGCGCCCCTAACATCCCGCGGCAGCCAGCAGTATCGCGCTCTCACCGTGCCCGAACTTACTCAGCAAATGTTCGACGCGAAGAACATGATGGCCGCCTGTGACCCACGCCACGGCCGCTACCTCACCGTCGCCGCCGTCTTCCGTGGCCGCATGTCGATGAAGGAAGTCGACGAGCAAATGCTCAACATCCAAAACAAGAACAGCAGCTACTTCGTTGAATGGATCCCCAACAACGTCAAGACCGCTGTGTGCGACATCCCACCCCGTGGTCTCAAGATGTCCGCCACCTTCATCGGCAACTCCACCGCCATCCAAGAGCTGTTCAAGCGCATCAGCGAACAGTTCACCGCTATGTTCAGGCGCAAGGCTTTCTTGCATTGGTACACTGGCGAAGGTATGGATGAGATGGAATTCACCGAAGCTGAATCCAACATGAACGACTTGGTATCCGAATACCAACAGTACCAAGAAGCCACCGCCGACGAAGACGCCGAATTCGATGAGGAGCAAGAGCAGGAAGTCGATGAGAACTAGGCTTCTTGCGCTCGTTTTTATGTTTTATGTATTATTAATGTAAAGTTTCTTTTCAATTTTATCGGCAGGCAGTAATTGATCTGATTTTCAATTGCTTTTTACTATATTTGTCATTTTTGATTCTTTTGTACCGAAACAACATTCCCATCAGAATACATAATTACTTAACATAATTCAAGACTGACTTGTTTTCTTGTTGCTTGTTTACGAATGCGATTTTGGTGTCTTATTAGGATATAACTATTATTAATAATTTTGTGCATCTTTTCACTGATGAAAGATTGGCATTAAGAGCGAAGAAAATGTTTTAGCCACGATAAATTTGTCGACAACGCTTTTTAATAAACCTTATTAAGTATTTCAATTACTTCGAATGAATTGATTTTGTATCTGCTAATTTCCCGAGAGGTATTATTGAATTAGTTCTGACAGTATCGGAAACTGCTTTAAATTATTTTATAATGGCCAGGAAAATAAAGTTATTGCATATCTCAGATGCCGAGAAACGACCGTAGAAATCCACTTTGAATACTTAAAATAGCCATACTTGTAGTACACCTAGCGTGCCCTAGCTTTAGATGCGGAAATTGAATACCCAAGAGGCACCAGGACGCGTTATGCACTATTGCTGATAATGGATTAACTTGGTAAACCTACAAGACATAATGACTTTATTTCTGTACGCTTTTATGGACGCTACAAGCTTATATGAATGCTAATTCTTTTTTCAGATATATTTATATTAGTGAAATCATCTAATTGTTCGTTATTGGAGAATCTGAATTGATTTCTATATCGTGATTTATTTCTCCCAATAGTTTATTATCCATTATAATCCTCCCAGTTTCCCCAATTACGTGCATGTACTCCGATTTTGGTTTACACTTCAGGATGGATTCAATCAATCTATGATCATCGTCAATTGAACATTCAGGTGGAATGCATCCTCGTTTGCTTGTATTTGGAGTAATCTCCCCTGGATCTCGATAATGATCTTGCATAGTTGTTTCAAAAACTTTCGTCACATCTTTTATGTCATATTTCACAGACGCATCGGCTTTCTTCTTACAAACACCATAGTCTTTCATATATACGGTTTTCTTTTTTAATTCTCCTTCAATGTCTTCTCTATTTAGGGGTGTTTTGAAATATCGCTTATAAGTTTTGGGCCATTTGTCTGCGAACTTGAGAGTGCGAAATTAATAACTCATCATTGGTGACAAGAGATGATTTACCGGTTCCTTAATATATTGATTTGCTAAATCAACAGGATTTATACCGCAATCTTGTGCTTCAGTAACAAATTCATAGTCTTCCCAGACGGTTTTGCGATTGTGTTTTTTAGGAAGAACAAATTGTGGCCCGCGTCCGTGAACTACATAATCTTTTTTATAGACGGTACAAAATGAATCCATTTTGATCACTTTTATTATACCATCACCATTACATTTCAAAAAAGTACATAATAATAAAACATTATATCAAGCTAATCATTAATTAACATTTGTCATTTTTATGGAAAACAGAGTCAGAAGCGGTATTGTCATTTTTGTTTGCACCAACTTTGTTTGCTTGTTTTTTATTGCTAGTTTTGGTCTTGTGGTTGGGATCGTAGGTTCGAATGTCGTACTTAAACGTACAACCATCCGCTCTAGGGATCCTCAGTGTTAAGAAGGTCTGTTTAACCAAATCCGCTTCACTTATATTGGGATTAGAAGCACAATTTTGCTGAAACATATACTGATCACCATTAGCATCTTTAATTTTCAGATTGAGTGCATAGGTTGTCCCGGGTTTTACGCGTGTTTTGACTTCCACAGTCCATAGATATACAAATCCCTCAACGTGTCTCTTCACCAAAAACAAACTCTCTTCGTGCCGTACGAAGCAGACATCAGATTGTTGGGATTTGATATTTTCATGGCATTGCACCAAATAAGCTGGATGAGCGCTTTGCACATGCGCCAATATTTTATCACGGGAATCCTTCCAACTGCAAGCAGGCATGCCGCAAGTTCGAATGTTACCGATACATAACTGATCAATATGCTGTCTGTAATTTATTAACGAAACAACTTCCTTGCAAAATTCGTTTTTGCAATCTATGCGTAACTTCGTCATAATATTTTCCAAAGTATAGTTTCGTCCACTTCCATAATCTGCCTGACATGTTGGACATTTATTGAATTTAGTTTTGCACGAATTACAAACCGAATGACCGTTTGTACATTGCAAGATGGGAACATCCATAACATCAAAACATATTGGGCAAGAAAAATCATCAAGATCGGTCCCAAGTGATCTAGAAACAAATAGCGATTTAATTGATGGATCATGTATGGTTATAGGTGCAACTTACAGCATCTTGACGTAATTGTAAGAAACCGCTGATATCAGTAGAATGTGGTTACTGATGATCGTTTTAGTTTTGTCTCTTATATACTCACAAAGATATAGTGATAAAGTAATCTATAAAACTATCAATTATCTAATCTAAATATATTTTTTAAATTTAGAAACAATGATTATGCGTAGGTTTGTTTAAAACCTACAGGGATTGCATATTTCTCCACAGCAATCATAAATTTGCAATTTTTTGTTTTTGACTTTCTTATGGATATAATTGAATTTGCCTGAAGCTCTGACTCTGATATATTTATATTGGATGAGCAGGGTTGTTGTACAACATAAAGTTCACCTTTTGGTGTAAGTATTTTCACAGACAACATATATTTAGTCTTTGGATTTGCTGCACTTCTTGCCTGACCAGTCCAAATAAGTGTCTTGGTTTCCTCATCAATATATCTCTTTACAATAAAGAATTCATTTTCATGTTGAAGAATAGCACAAGTCAGTTGATGTGACTGCAAGAGCACATTATTTTTCACTATATGAGCAGCATGTTTTGAATGCATATGATCAGCCAATAAATCTGCAGTATTATTCCAATCACAATTGGAAAATCCACAGCTACGTTTTCTAAATGAACATGCATTACTGAGATGGATGTTCATTTGCTTTAATGGGACAGTCACACTACAAAACTGATTAGTGCATTTTATACTCATCTTTTCCATGAGCGCCTCAAGTGAGTAATTTCGTGTATCTGCAAATGTGCCATTGCAGAATGGACATTTACAGATACTGTTTTTGCAATTTCCACAAATTGTGTGCCCTGCAGCACACTGATAAATTGGTGCTTCAAGAATAAGAAGGCAAATTGGGCAATTGAAATCTTCCAAGTCTTGTGCAGCCACAGAACTACAATATAGCAAATTTAGCTTCAAATACCAATAAAATCAACTTCACTTACATCATTTTTACTGGTTTTTCTATGCTCACTTCCACAATACGGTATCTGTTCGTGTACGACTGTGTACGAACTGAACGGTCTTGCACTAATCCTTAGCACTTATTTATAGTAGTAATCACTACAGAGTACATCAAATCAGTACTAATATCAGCCGTATCAACTGTTGTCCGACCGTTGTATGCGCCGTGGTTTAGGCTTTGAAAAAGGGAATTCCCCATGTGGAGCAACGCGAAGTGTGGCGGAGTGTTTCACACGCTTGGGATGTCGCGGTGGTCGACAAATTTAAAGGAGATAAAATCGAATAGGTAGTGACCTGCGCAGAATGACCAGTGACGTTTGCGTTTGGATGTCGCTCTGGTACCCGTGTCGGTCTCAACCAACAGCAACAGCCCTGTCCGTCCTATAGCAGCTTTGCTTCGTAGGCTTCTTTTGCAGTGGTTGTGTGTGAGGTGTACAAGTTGAGAATACGTGCGGAGAAATGTCGTCCAGGAATTTTCGTGTTATCTACTAGCTTTCAGCCTCCCACATTTTTATTCTGGCCATACTGGATTCCTAGCAATACAATAAGTTGCGTTACTGAGGTGCCAAGAATTATCACAAGCTGCGTATCACTCATTCTCATTCGTGATGGGCTCTAAGGGGGATAAAGATAAGGCGAAACAATTGCAGGACAAATGTCTTTCAGTGCTTAATGCACTGCTACGCGATGAGGATAACAAATATTGCGTGGATTGTGACTCTAAAGGTAACACTATAACATGTTTGTTTGTTCATAAATATGTCAATATTGGGTATAGTGTCAATAATCAATTAATTAAATCGGGCTGCATACTTTTAAAGTAATATATTCTGATGATTCACCAATCATGGGAAACTTATTATCAAAGGTTCCACGCTTTAAATTGGCATTGTCGTTTGGTTAACTAATCGCGCGTTGCACAATTTTAATGATTGCAATGGTTGGAATAATAAATCATGTTTTGGAATCATAACCATTCCCTTTAGTATCACGAAAATAATATTTTTTGCTACGATTTATTTACTTTATACGCGAATTAATACGGTATTGAAATGAAGTTTATCAGAGAACGAAACAGGTCAGTGCATATATGCAAGTGATAAAACTAGTGGGCGAGTTGAACATTAACTGATATGTGCAACGCGTTGAATATCCATTATGATCTCCACGTTTTATTCGCTTGTTTATTGATTTGCACCAATCTGACTCATTGGAATAAAGATTTAATAACATGTATTGTTTCGGCAGGACCAAGATGGGCATCGTGGAACCTTGGCGTATTTTTATGCATCCGCTGTGCGGGTATCCACAGAAATCTCGGCGTACATATCTCAAAAGTAAAGTCAGTTAACTTGGACTCGTGGACACCGGAACAGGTGGTATCACTTCAGCAGATGGGCAATTCCCGAGCACGCGCTGTCTACGAAGCGAATCTACCGGACAGCTTTCGTCGTCCACAGAACGATTCCAGTCTGGAGACGTTCATACGGGCAAAATACGAGCATAAGAAGTACATAGCGAGAGAATGGGTTCCACCAGCACTACCTGAAGTCAACTGGGAGAAGGAAATCGACGAGGAAATTGAGCGTCAGAAGCGCAAAAAGAAGAGCACCGTGGTAGAGAAGAAATCACTGGGTGCGGTGGAAGTTCCACAGTTGCCCAAGCCGAAGAACGCATCGCCTAAGCCAGGACGTGTACAGACCACAACACCGCCGAACAAAACGCCTGAAGCGAAGAATAACACTTCTGATTTGCTGGGCTTGCAGAATAACGACGATAGTTTTAGCAATTTCCTCTCGGCACCCGTTTCGAACAGCGTTCAGAATGCGACGCCCAAGCAGCAGCCCGCCGACGAGAAGGAAATTGATATCAAAAGTGAAGAAGAGAGCTTCTTCAACCAAACGATACCCACTGAAAAGGAGAAGGCAAAACTGACCAAGGATAGCATATTGGCGCTGTACGCTACAGCACCTCCGACGAATAATTTCAATGCGTACAACGTGGCACCGCCAACGCAATTCAATGCAAACTTTCAGGCTGGGCAATCTTTTGGCAATTTCAATGCGTTCGGCGCGCAACAACCGCCTCAATCGCAACACAACTTTCCTTCAAACGGGCTGCAGTATTCACAATTTCCGCCGCAGGCACAGCCGCCGTTTCAAGCAAACCATTTCAATCCACAGCCACAGTTTGGAATGCCAATTCAACAGCAGCAGCAACAACAACAGCATCAACACCAACACCAACCCAGTTATCAGTTTACAAATCAGTTCGCAACGAATCCCGGCAATGTTATGACGAATCCATCACTCGGTCAGTTTCAATATCAGCCGACAACTCAACAGCAACAAGCACAGCATGGTAGTAATGGCATGTTTGCAAACAATGGACAGCCAAATCCATTCTTTAATCAATCGAGTTTGCCACAGCAGTTTGGCAATATGTCATTGAGTGGTGCGAATGGTGCAAGTCAACCACCGGTTGCCACCAACATATGGCAATGATGGTAACTGCACTCCAAGTATGTTTAGTATTAGGATCAAAGGCGCCCCTTTTCTCACCCACTCTCCGAAACAGCCTCACATGATGGATTTTGTTAGATTTTATCAGATGATCTACTCTAATATATATTACTATTATTCATATAATTATTATTGATCATAGGCCATGAGTTTTGCAATAAGTGGGCAAACACAGGTGGTTATATCAATTAGTGAGTATTTTTTATTAAGGTGGTATCAGCACTTGCCCGATCTAAATCAGTCTAAATTGATTTTAATTTGTCCCCTAATCAACGCAGTTTGAATAATCGACACATGATAAGTACACCGACAAATGTATTTCGCAACTATCAATGTCTAATTTTTCGTTAATGTGATTGTTTTAAAAAAATGTTAGTTAATGCGATTGTCGTTTATGCACAGTGATACGGCGAGTACTCAAAGACTTCATTAGCTAGTGAAACGAATTAATTTATTATTATTTCATATAATTCAAGAGTACGCAACTTCTTGCGCTGGCATAAACAGTTATTTTGATTAGTGATTTATCTTAGTAAGTATGGGTTATTGCAATAAAGCGAAGAAAAATTATGTCTGAACTTATGTAATTAAATATAACAAAATTCGATATTGAGTAACGGACTCATGTACTGAATTTTATAAAACTGGTTCTCATTAAGTTAGCGTTGATATAATTTGGCACTATTTAGAATATTAAAGTCCTATATGTTGTACATTTATAATATCTGAAATAAATATCATGGTAAGACCAATGAAACATGTTGCAATCTTTGATTTTGCTAGGTATAAAGGATTTAAAACATTTGAGAAAAGTTTGATGTTAGCGTAGCGGACGCCACCTGCAGTTATACAAGAGAAACAAATAGAAAGTTCAAAATTAACCTAGATTAAGTGTAAACAGACATTTTCGAGGTCGTTAAAGATTTAAAATTATATTTGTAAACTATTGAGATATCACAAGAATGGATACGGAAATTGGTAGTAGTTTGTTTCAAGGGGCCAGTGTCGACAATGCAGGGCAGTTCCTTCAGGAAGAAGAGGAAGACATTGAAGATCAGAAAAGAAGGCAAAAAGAGGCAAGTGTTTGTAAAGCGGGGAAATTTTAAGTGTTAATGATATTTAATATAGATTCAATCAATGCTGACAACAGCAATGGATGATTTCAATTATGATGATCAGAGCATGAACTCTTCAACGAATATTTCCACTGATTTTGATAAACGCTACAAGGAATCAAATTTAGAAAATCAAATGCAAATATTATATCAAGCTAGGGTCAAAGAAGTTGAACGTTTAACGCAGCAATTAGAGATGATGAGAGAACAGATGACACATATGAAATCTGACAAAATAAGAGATCATATGCTTGCTGAAGCAGATGTGGAGAAGTTAAAGATATCTTTGCAGAATGCCCAACAGAGTTACGGTAAATTGTCATTTGCAAAGTAACCACAATATTTTAAATTTCTCCATTTCTTGCAGCTGAGAAATGTAGTCAATTACAGGCTACTGAATTGGAAAAAGCCAACATATTAGCAGATAATGAGAAATTGATTGCAAACATTAAAAATTTAGAACTTGAGAAGCAAACCATAGAATTCAACAATTGCAATCTTGCTGAGCAAGTAGCTATTTTAGAGAAGGGTAAAGTAAATCAACTTCAAGATGGTCTTATCCAAGAAAGACATCATCAGGAAGTCACAAATTTGCAACACAATCTAGAAACTGCTATTCATACAATTGAACGCCTTGTGAGTATTGCATTGTATTATTGCTTAAATATTATAGTTAATGCGATAAATTTGATTGTAGGAGAATGATAATGTAGAACTCAGTGATAAACTACGAAAAGCAATAGCAGAAAAAGATGATATTGCAGCGAACAAGAGTGAAGTAATTAATAAATTAGTAATGTCATTTGAAGAAGCACAAGCATACAGCCATGAATTATTATGCAGTGTCAATGCGTTGAAGACTGAAAACGAGGGCTTGAAATGCCATATGAAAGAATTGGAAAACAATTTGAAGATTTTAGGCGGTTTTAGTGAAAAAACAGAAATCATAAAGGCGTTGCAACGGGAAATGGACAAACTCAAGAAGGAAAATGTGGCGCTTCATGAAGATTTGAATAATCTAAATAAAGAGCATGCTTCGGTACGAGCGGATCTGAATGATAAATTAGCGCAGATTACTCAACTACAAGAGAGTTTAGCACAAAAATCGTAAGTGTTAACTTTATCCTTGCAGCGTTTATATTAATATCTTATCATCCTTAAGGCCCGGAGCTGATATCTCATTGCAAACTTCGCAAATATTACCAAACGTCTCAATGAATGAAGGTCTCAAAAGTAAGTGTTTCATTTGTATCAAGTTGTAAAATACTAATTCGCTTTTTCATCCCAAAGATGAAATCCAAGTGTATCAGAAGCAGGCAGCTGAGGACGTGGCACAAATTAATGTATTAACCGAACGAATAAAACAACTTGAACAAGATATAACCAATCTTAATACGCAACTCGACTTGTCGAAAAAACGCGATGGCTTGATTATTGAATTGCAAGAAAAAGCGTCCAAGTTGGAAGAAATTATAGTTGATAATCAAAATAATGTAGCACAGACTAATGATGTTGGTACAAGCACAGATAATTACCACTCCAAATTTGGAATTCCACCAGAATTGACCGATCTTTATAATGCGCAACTTGCAAGTGACTTAATTGAAAAAGAAATTCAAATACGAAAAGAATTACAACAGGTTTTTGATAAAAATTATGCCACAATGAGAGACCAACTGCAGCGTGCCAAGTGTGCTCCATGTGACTGTGCATCATCAAAGTCGAATGAGCTAAAAGAATGCGAGAAATGTTTGGAGCTTAACGAAAAGTTGAAGAATAGCGAGGAGGAATTGAATGTGCAGCACAATACATTGAAGCAATACCAAGCCAATCAGGAGAAAGACCGTGTGGTGATTGTGAGGGTTTTAGATGAGTGGAGCGCACGTTTCAAGCAGCTGGAAGACGAAAATGAAGAGCTTAAACAACATTTGTTTGACTCTCGTCAAATAGCTCAACAAGAACACCTGAAAGCCAAGTCTGTATTTGACGCGTGGAGTCAAAGCACTTTGCGTAAATTTTCTGATTACAATAAGAAAATGTTGGGCTTCAAGGAACGGATTGATACGATCTCAATCAGAACTGATTCTAACGTAAGTTTCATAGCGAATAACAAACAGCTCCCATGCTTAGTTACAAAAATGTTCTTTATTTTAATTTAAGGTAAATGAAATTGAGAAACGATTCACCAAAGCCAAAACGCAACTGCAGCAATCACACTCGCGGAAAAACGCGATTCCACGAACATAATTATGACTATTTGCAAACGTATTCCTTAACTCGAATTTAATAAAGAGCTTGATTAATCAATTAATTTGAAATCATTGAAGCCAGGGCCCAATTCTGCTTGATATCTAGAGAATCCTCAAGCGCAACGCCGTCTTTTGTGACAACTGCTAATTGGTATTTGGGGAAACTACGCGCATCGCGGTAGAACAAAACCTCCATGCATTTTTCAACTAATTGTTTCGCTTCCTCTAAATTCATACTGGGGTTTTTCTCGTGTTGTCGGCGTATGATTGGTAGAGCAATGTGGGCTCCAAAGCCTGTGCAGATGGCCTTATCTTCAAATGCAGTTCCTAATTTGTCAACAGTGCCAAGGAAAGGAACATTATCTTGTATTCCAGCAACAACCAAGTTATTCCAGAGTGGATCAAATTTGTTGCGGCGATTGTACATGATTCTTGTGAGCCAGCAGTATAGAGATTTTGGCTTAAGACTGAAGCCATCATCAAGACATTCATCATCAATTCTGTAGATACCAAATTAAGTGTTAGTGTATACAAGGGTGATAATTATATAGATGTTCATAAGATAAATGTTAAAATACATACACTTTCTGTGAAACAATATCTTTTAAGTATTGGAAATCAGCATAATCTCCACTGGCACCCAAGATGATTTGATCATTCACTTTGAGTAAACGTGGGCAATTGCGATATCTTGCAAGAGAACCATAAGAGGCCAGCAAGTCTCCAGCCATAATAACACCATCCTTAAATTGGAATGCGACTACAGAAGACGAAGTTGTGACCGGGGACCTAATTCAATGCAAGTCATTGCAAGAAACACAATTTGAGGTTATTAGTTATACATACTGCGAATGCTGCTTCCCATCCATTGAACTGAAATTTTTAATATTTGGGAAGTTGTATAATGCGCCTGGTGCTGGGCCATCTTGCCAGAATGGCTGTGCACAAAATTGATTATTAGTATTCATTTTACACAAGGAAAATTAATCAACACAGTCTATGTTTTCACTATACTGCCGGATGACAAGCGCTAGGATGACATAGGTATTTTTCTCAATGTTTCTGAACACCTGCGCCTCTATCTTGTAAGAAAGGTACTAAAGATAAAAATAAAACTTTGTTCATATGATTAGTAAACTTATAATTATGTTCATATGTTTATGTAGTATAATTGATTTATTAACCTGCCGTTTAATGCTGATTCTGATATTTTGTGATTCTCAGTGACGGGTCGCAAAATGAATTACAATATTGAATCGTTGAAGTAATAAATAGTTTAAAGATTTGAAAAACTTATAGTTTCATTTGCAAGAGCATTCGTATTCGCGTGTATTCCCAAATTCAAACTTTAAAGGAGCTATGATGTCCTTTCGGGTGGAGGAGATCCTGGTGGAAGAGATCCTGCAAGGGGAAGTGTCTCATCCGTCGTTTCTTTTTCACAACTAACAAGGAAAGTTTGCAAAGGGTGGCTGAATATTGCCAATAACTATATGAAGCTGGGGTGATCGTATACACAAGGTGCGTATTTTATATTTTTTTATTTTATTTCATATTTTATAAAATAAAAAATATATAATTGTAATTATATTAGTTGTAATTTTCATTTTAGAAACTTTGTTAATCGGAGGGACTGCAGCATTCACACGCGGGCGAAAAATTGCTATCTTTTCAGAGCATTACCACTGATACGAAAAATATGAAATTTTCGATAAAGGAAATTGGGTGATTTTGCTTTTTAAATGTAATAAACTGTTTATAAACGAGCGGGAAATTTTGATGCGTAATTCCCAATGCACATCTTAGCTGGTAATGCTATAGCTAACGTAATTCGCGTTATCTATTGACCGGTAATTTGTTAGAGTTGCGAATGAGTGAGTATATAAACAAACTGAGACTAAATTGAAGGCATCAGTTGCAAATAGCAATCTATACAAAGCTCAATTACGAAAACGTCTAGTTTTTCAAAACTTCAACAACTCTTCAACCAACAGTAAGTAATAACCTCTAAGTTGTTCTCTTACAGTTTCTAATTATTTAAATTAATTATAGAAATGTTCTTCAAATGCGGATTACTTTTGGCATTTGCCGCTATCACATTGGCTTCACCCGTTTACCAAGAAACAGCCTTTGATGACCAAGAATTGTCTCAATACTACCCGATGGTAGAAATTGAAGAATACGAGCCTGTCTATTTAGTGCGCACCCGCCGTGATATTTCTTTCGATCCACATATCGAGAAACAG